>MU249682.1:0-283470 GCA_018977245.1 Lethenteron camtschaticum | reverse complement strand
GAGATCCCTCCCTCGATAATGCTAACGGCCGGGCTAGCATCATCAATCGCCCCCCGCTGCTAAGCGAACCGCTGCTAAGTTCCTCACCTATGGTGTGGGAGCCGTCGCCCGCGGATTCCCCTCCACCGCGGGTCCGCGTAATGGGCATGGTTAATTACCGATTAGTATTCTGCCCTCTCTACTACGATACTTCCCTTTCCTAATCGCGCGCCTGCAACCCACGCGGAGCGAACGCACGCACGCCCACACACACGCCGCTCCGCGCACTCCAACTCAACTCACGTTATACTCGCGCACCTGTATCACACACGGAGTGAACACACGCGACACCCACTCTCGCACCGCTCTGCGCAGCGCTCCCCCGAGGCGAGCCGCAGCACCACAGAATCACTGCGTACCCACGCGCAACCCGCGCACTCAGCTCCGCGCAGCGCTCACTCACGTGGCGAACCACTGTGCACACAGCGCACCACACGCTCACACTGCACGACAAGATCACGCGAGACCACGCTTCGCTATTAATGATTTATTATATGCCACCTGCGAATTGATGTTGAATCAGTGAGTCGACGAGGCTGGCCTATTCCACTAAACCTGTACCTATTCCCTATTTATCGGCTTACGATACCCTACTTCACCTCCCCACTCACTGTTTGGTGCCCGCGGAGGTTCGCTGCTCTCTGCGCTAACAGCGTACCTCGATGCGTCGCACGGACGTCCGGGTCGCTGGCTGGAACTCCTGCTGGTCCGCTGGCCTGGAGAGAAGGGGCGATTTCCCCTCTCCGCTCCTCTATTTATCCTCCCTACCTCAAAGGGGATGCTGCGCTGAACAATGGGCTCGTGCACCCCAAGCCGCGCACGGCGGTTCCCGGGCGCTGTTGATATGCTAATCAGTGCGCGACGTTGGCGGCGTACATCCTAATTACTCCCTTACCCTTCCTAACAATGGGCCTGCGCGCTCAAGCGCAATTATCCCAACCCTCCATGACTATGCGCAACAGCCCCTGTGACCCCGCTATTCCTGCTGTCCCGTGCCTCCCCTGCTTGCCCCGTCGACTCGTGGGGGTGTGTGTGGGGGAAATGCGCCTCAACCGCGGTGGCCGAATGCCCCACGCCGCGACCACACCATATTAAGGCCGGCCGCAGCGCCGCGGTGCCACGTAGCACGGGGAGGTCATCCAATTCCCTGATCGCCGGAAACCGTGAGAATTAATCCCGATAAGGGTCTCTCGGATAAAAACCGTCGGTCAGGCGACCTCCCTCGGAGCTCTATGGGGGGGGGGGGGAAATGAGTGCGGGTGTGTTCATGTGAGGTGAGGTGAGGGGGACGCGGGTCGGCTCCGTTGCTTGGTGGTGGCGAGGTCGGGGATTTGGTGCCTGCCGAACGGCTTCGCGCGGCGGCATCACAAATGTCTTGAGAGTTTAACGCTTTCGCGACCAATGTCGTCCATGATACAGGCCTTTTGGGATAGATCGCGTAAACATCTAAATGTGTCGTTAACCCCGCCACCACCACCCGACACAGCTGTGGGGGCTGATGCCCCTCCCCGCGAGCGGGCGGGGCGAAGTCGCCCCCTCCACCGGCCCCCTCCTCGGCCGCGTCTCGCTGGGCCCCCGGGCCCCGCCGATCGGGGGGGGACCGCCCCCCCGCACCAGCGCCTGTCAGACACCGCCTAGGGGTTATTGCGCGTGCGCCCCCACAACACGTGCGCCCCCACAACACGCGCCCCCCACAACACGTGCGCCCCCCACAACACGTGCGCCCCCACAACACGCGTGCCCCCACAACACGCGCGCCCCCACAACACGCGCGCCCCCACTACACGCGTGCCCCCACAACACGTGCGCCCCCCACAACACGCGTGCCCCCACAACACGCGTGCCCCCACAACAAGCGCGCCTGCACTCGCGAACCGCGCCATCACGTAACACTTTAAATCTCCGCTCACAGCTGTCGGGATCTAATTAACTACTCTGCGCACTCACGCAACGTCCCCCACCCCCGGCCGGGCGTGGTGCTGACCACCCACCCCTCGTGTGCCGTGCTGGCCTTCAGAGGTGCTCGCTAACAACACTTGCCCCAACAGTCTGTTAAGGCTATACGGGGGGGGGGGTCTTTGTGGATGAGTGAGTGTGATTGTGGAATTCTTCGGGTCTCAGCTCAATGTTCACTCGGGGAATGAACTTTTTCGGATTCTGAAATAAACGTGTGCGTGTGTTTAGTGGGGTGCATGTGAGTGTTTAGTGGGGNTGCATGTGAGTGTTTAGTGGGGTGCATGTGAGTGTTTAGTGGAGGTGTGCGTGAGTGTTTAGTGGAGGTGTGGTGTGTTTAGTGGGGTGCATGTGCGTGTTTAGTGGGGGTGCATGTGAGTGTTTAGTGGGGTGCATGTGAGTGTTTAGTGGGGTGCGTGTGTTTAGTGGGGGGTGTGTGTTTAGTGGGGGTGTGTGTGTTTAGTGGGGGTGCATGCGTGTTTAGTGGGGTGCGTGTGTGTGTTTAGTGGGGGTTCATGTGAGTGTTTAGTGGAGGTGCATGTGAGTGTTTAGTGGGGTGCATGTGAGTGTTTAGTGGAGGTTCATGTGAGTGTTTAGTGGGGTGCATGTGAGTGTTTATTGGGGGTGCATGTGAGTGTTTATTGGGGGTGTGCGTGTTTAGTGGGGGTGCATGTGAGTGTTTAGTGGGGTACGTGCGTGTGTTTAGTGGGGGTGCATGTGTGTTTAGTGGGGGTGCATGTGTGTTTAGTGGGGGTGCATGTGTGTTTAGTGGGGGTGCATGTGAGTGTTTAGTGGGGTGCATGTGAGTGTTTAGTGGGGTGAGTGTTTAATGGGGGTGCATGTGAGTGTTTAGTGGGGTGCATGTGCGTGTTTAGTGGGGGGCATGTGAGTGTTTCGTGGGGGTGCATGTGCGTGTTTAGTGGGGTGCATGTGCGTGTTTAGTGGGGTGCATGTGTGTTTAGTGGGGTGCATGTGAGTGTTTAGTGGGGTGCATGTGCGTGTTTAGTGGGGTGCATGTGCGTGTTTAGTGGGGGTGCATGTGTGTTTAGGGGGTGCATGTGCGTGTTTAGTGGGGTGCATGTGCGTGTTTAGTGGGGTGCATGTGAGTGTTTAGTGGGGTGCATGTGCGTGTTTAGTGGAGGTTAATGTGCGTGTTTAGTGGGGGTGCGTGTTTAGTGGGGTGCGTGTTTAGTGGGGGTGCATGTTTAGTGGGGTGCGTGTTTAGTGGAGGTGCGTGTTTAGTGGGGGTGCGTGTTTAGTGGGGGTGCATGTGAGTGTTTAGTGGGGGTGCACGTGCGTGTTTAGTGGGGGTGCATGTGCGTGTTAGTGGTGGTGCATGTGAGTGTGGAGGTGTGCGAGGAGAGAGCAGCGCCGGCCGAGTTTCTCCGCTACGGTTGCACCACAGGAACATTCTGTGGAAACTATTGCCAGTGATGATTGTTGACAACAATTGCTATGAAATCTTCGCAGTCGATCACAGCCTATGAGGTGTGGTCTTGGTCGTGAAGTCTGTTGTGCTGACGCTACCGACGGCAGTATCGTGCTCTTATTCTGCCCTCGGCTTCTTGTGGTGCTCACAAGGGGCCGGCATTCTACCCCACTCCCTTCCCAGCAACTAACTACTCTCATTGCGAGGCCACTATTCGATTCCGGATCATATAATTTGTATGGTCTTGTTATCATTCGTATTGTTTCTCAATTATTCTCCGTTTAACGATGAAATGTAATAACTTATTAAGTTTTGTGTGCTCTGTTAGCTGCGGTCTCGCGTGGTAGGGGTGGCTCGCAAACCAACCTGCCGCACCGGTGTCACATTGACCAATCACCACCATGGGCCTAAATGTCAAATATATTGAACGATTGGAAATAATAACTTCTCACGCATGTGTAGAGGTGTAATTGTGCATGGCCACGGATGTTGAGGTGTAATTGTGCATGGCCACGGATGGCTAACAAACACAAGGGGCGGGGTTACGGCCGTACACAGGGGAGGTGCTCGCACCGACGTCCGCACCTGCATCCCCACGGGCCCCTCCCGGGGGCCGAGTCCTATAAAAGGTGGTGAGCCGGAGGGCTCGAGGTCGGAGCTCAGCTTTAACCAGAGAAGGAAGACCTGCTAGAATAGGCCCCAGAGCTCCCCTGGCTCGCTGTCCTTATAAGGGCCGACCAGGGCAAGCCGGTGGCGTGGCCCCGAGAGCCCAGACCGACGAGCAGGTCTGGAGACTCAGGGGCCGGGATCCAGCTTGACCAGGGCTGGGATAGATAGCCTCCCCTAGCTCCGTAGTGGAGGACTTGGGCATAGGTTAGCGGGGTTAGCTGTTGTGTATCCCTGTAGCCAAGTGACCCGTAATTACTGTGTATGCACAAGTTGGTGTAATAAACAAGTGTGCCTCGATCCTGTCGTCAAGCCTCCTACATACTTACTACATCTGGCGTCAGAAGTAAAACGTTCAACGATGGACACACGAGGGACGACACGTACCAGGGAGTCGGAGATAGAAGACGCCACGGCCGAATCACCACCAGAGATGGCCGGGGTCGGATCGGAGCAGCCAGGGCTGAGTACGCCCGCGCTGCTACGACAGGAAGGAGGGGATGCGTCGGCCGAAGGACTCCGGCTGGCTCACTCCCGCCTGGCGGAGTTGCTCTACGCCGCGGCCGCCGCGTTGGAGGAGATCACGCGGCTGGGGGCTGGAGGGGAAAAAACAAGGAAAAAAATCGAGCGTGTTGTGAGGATTTATAGACAGTGGAGAAGTATCAAGAGGCGTGATAAGGGAGGGTGGCTTGCTACAAGGGGTAGGAGTGGTCCCTTCATCACGCCTTCTTCTCTCGTGATTAGACTGCTCTTTCTCTCCATCGCGACGCTCAATGTTTACTTTCAGCCGGAACGCTCCGGATCGCTTACACCGGGAATAATTTTGCACTCGCACTCACCAGCGTGGTGAAATATGATCAAATGACCCCCATTGTTAACGCGACGTACGGGAGGGGCCTTCATCCGTTGTTGTGCTGAGAATGACTGGAATGGATTTATTTTGACGCATGCTGCAGTATCCTGCATTTGGGGAGTGGCAGTGCAGTGATTGGTGGTCTCAAGCTGCATTTCCAAGAGGGTCCTGAGGGCAGGAGCTGAATTGGTCGTCGTGTGTGCCCGAACAAAGCCTACGTATATGGAGGGGATAACACCCAAGGAACTAATTTATTTTTGTTCATCAGACAGCCCAAAGACCACACACACAAAACAGCAGCAAAAAACATGACTATTAAATGTGTCACCGATAAAGAGATAATAAGTGTCTTGAATCGAGCACGGTTATAGGAATATTGGAAATACAGGGGGTAAAGTTTACGTGTGTCTGTGCGTATATTGTGTCGTGTCGGATGTGTGAGGAATTCCACTTCAGCCTTTGCAGTCTGTCACGAGAATTATGAAATGCTCCACATGACACCCAAGTTTCAACAAAAGCTGGTAACGAGACAACAACGCACACATCTGCAGCCTGCTCTCTCAAGTGATATAATTTTGCTAAGTTCATTCCGAGCCTACGTTGATCCCCCATTGCGGTGTCTCCCAAGAACTTTAAACAACCCGCCGAGCCCTCCCAGCCACCGTCGTGTTCCGATTGAGCCTGGCGACACGTGGCTCGGCAACGCGAGCCTTCGATTGATAACGGGGCGCAGGAGCTCACTCAGCAGACTCCCTCGCGGCATCGCGGCGATGACTACAGCCTCAAGCTAAACAAGCGCAGAACCTGCAGATCGCTGTGACAAGTAAAGATGAAACCGTGGGAGCGCAGCGTGCGTTGTGCACATTTTCCTAGGAGTAGCCCTCGTTTACAGGAGAACATAACTACGTGGAATGCACGTACAGGAGAACATACGTCCTGTCACTCGACCACTTCGAGCATGCTGTTTAAGGAACTACCCTCCTCATGGTGTGTATTAATTTATAAAAATGTCAGGATAATTTTTCAACTGGTCTTGTGCATGAGTGGTTTAGTCAAATCCATTGGTGCTAAACTAGTTTTGCGTTGCCAGACGTGACATGTTGCCTCCACACGAGCAGCTTCCATTTGGGAAAGATGAGTGCACAGACACTCCTGGGCTTAAACACGTTTATGGCAAAGTAATGGCAGTGGTGCCTAAACGCGGAACAAAAACAAACATTCATTTATAATACCGGTCCCTCCTTCATAGCGGGGATAGCCTGGTGGACAGTGGGTTTTTGGATTATTAGATCAGCTGGTCGTGAGTCTGAGCCTAGCTGGCAAGGTTATAGGGTCATTTGGTGGATCAGTATTTTGGCAGTAAGTTACCAGGTTAGAGTGTTTATTGGATCAGGAGGTCAGCTGGTGATCCGGTGGATAGGCTCGAAGTCAAATGGTCGATTGATGGGTCAGAGCTTCACCAAGTCGGTGTATGTATTGGCCTCGGTGTCTTATAGAGTCAGAGGGTGGGCAAGTCGGGTGTCGGGTTCATATATATTGTTGCGAAAGTATTTTATTGGGTCATAGGATGGGGTGGCGAATTATCGGTCTGTAAGTTATTTGGTCAGTGTGTCAGGATGATGCGTGTTGGGTCATTTACTCGGTGGGGTACCCGTGGGCTGGCGGTCGGGTGGGGTCGTCGTCGGTTGGTGGTTTGGCCGTTCGGTGACCGCGACGTCATCCGGCCATCCGTGCAAGCGTGGGTGGAGCAGCCCGTCGGCGAGACGGCTCTTCTCCTGCTCGTACCTCTGTACCAGCCGCCTGCCGGAGTTGACTAGAGCCTCGGCTCGCACTGTCATCTCCTCCTCGTAGCGCTCGCTCAAGCTGCGGAGAGACACCAGTGCCGGCTTCACAAGCGTGGTGGCACCAGCAGTACCCGAACCGAGCAGAGCCCGGACTCGACACGCACTTGGGCCGACCGGACCAATAAACAAAACAAAACTAGCTTCGATCCTAACTGCACGATTGGTAAACACGCCACGTGATACGCACCGATAAAAGCGCCGAGTTGCATGCGTGAGAAGTTATTATTTCCAATCGTTCAATATATTTGACATTTAGGCCCATGGTGGTGATTGGTCAATGTGACACCGGTGCGGCAGGTTGGTTTGCGAGCCACCCCTACCACGCGAGACCGCAGCTAACAGAGCACACAAAACTTAATAAGTTATTACATTTCATCGTTAAACGGAGAATTGAGAAACAATACGAATGATAACAAGACCATACAAATTATATGATCCGGAATCGAATAGTGGCCTCGCAATGAGAGTAGTTGAGTTGCTGGGAAGGGAGTGGGGTGGAATGCTGGCCCCTTGTGAGCACCACAAGAAGCCGAGGCAGAATAAGAGCGCGATACTGCCGTCGGTAGCGTCAGCGCAACAGACTTCACGACCAAGACCACACCTCATAGGCTGTGATCGACTGCAAAGATTTCATAGCAATTGTTGTCAACAATCATCACTGGCAATAGTTTCCACAGAATGTTCCTGTGGTGCAACCGTAGCGGAGAAACTCGGCCGGCGCTGCTCTCTCCTCGCACACCTCCACACTCACATGCACCCCACTAAACACGCACCCCACTAAACACTCACATGCACCCCACTAAACACGCACACGCACACCCACTAAACACGCACCCCACTAAACACGCACATTAACCCCACTAAACACGCACCCCACTAAACACTCACATAAACACGCACACGCACCCCACTAAACACCCCACTAAACACGCACATCACTAAACACACACGCACCCCACTAAACACACACCCCACTAAACACGCACATGCACCCCACTAAACACACATGCACCCCACTAAACACGCACATGCACCCCACTAAACACACATGCACCCCACTAAACACACATGCACCCCACTAAACACTCACATGCACCCCACTAAACACGCACATGCACCCCACTAAACACTCACATGCACCCCCATTAAACACTCACCCCACTAAACACTCACATGCACCCCACTAAACACACATGCACCCCACTAAACACACATGCACCCCCACTAAACACACATGCACCCCACTAAACACGCACGAAACCCCACTAAACACACATGCACCCCACTAAACACACGCACACACCCACTAAACACTCACATGCACCCCACTAAACACGCCACCCCACTAAACACACACACCCCATAAACACTCACATGCACCCCATAAACACTCACATGGACCCCACTAAACACTCACATGCACCCCACTAAAGACTCACATGAACCCCACTAAACACCACACGCACCCCACTAAACACTCGCATGCACCCCACTAAACACACATGCACCCCACTAAACACACACGCACCCCACTAAACACACGCACCCCACTAAACACACGCACCCCACTAAACACACGCACCCCCACTAAACACACGCACCCCACTAAACACACGCACCCCACCAAACACACGCACCCCCACTAAACACACANGCACCCCACTAAACACGCACATGCACCCCACTAAACACGCACACCCCACTAAACACTCANACCCCACTAAACACACGCACCCNCACTAAACACACGCACACCCCACTAAACACTCACGCACACCCCACTAAACACTCACACACCCCACTAAACACATGCACCCCACTAAACACTCACATGCACCCCACTAAACACACGCACCCGTTTATTTCAGAATCCGAAAAAGTTCACCCGAGTGAACATTGAGCTGAGACCCGAAGAATTCCACAATCACACTCACTCATCCACAAAGACAAAGACCCCCCCCCCCCGTATAGCCTTAACAGACTGTTGGGGCAAGTGTTGTTAGCGAGCACCTCTGAAGGCAGTACGGCACACGAGGGGTGGGTGGTCAGCACCACGCCCGGCCGGGGTGGGGNACGTTGCGTGAGTGCGCAGAGTCATTAATTAGATCCCGACAGCTGTGAGCGGAGATTTAAAGTGTTACGTGATCGGCGCGGTTCGCGAGTGCAGGCGCTTGTTGTGGGGGCACGCGTATTGTGGGGGCACGCGTGTTGGGGGCGCACGTGTTGTGGGGGCACGCGTGTGGGGGCGCGCGTGTTGTGGGGGCGTGTTGTGGGGGCGNACGTGTTGTGGGGGCGCACGTGTTGTGGGGGCACGCGCAATAACCCCTAGGCGGTGTCTGACAGGCGCTGGTGGGGGGCGGTCCCCCCCNGATCGGCGGGGCCCGGGGGCCCAGCGAGATGCGGCCGAGGAGGGGCCGGGTGGAGGGGGGGACTTGCGCCCCGCCCGCTCGCGGGAGGGGGCATCAGCCCCACAGCTGTGTCGGTGGTGGTGGCGGGNTTACGACACATTTAGATGTTTACGCGATCTATCCCAAAGGCCTGTATCATGGACGACATTGGTCGCGAAAGCGTTAAACTCTCAAGACATTCGCCTCACGACCCAGCTCTCGTTATCTCGGTCTGACATCATCGGTGCCCAACCCAGTGAGGTGTCCCCGCTCGTGACGCATTGTAACCACGTGTCTCCGCGTGACGTCACTCCTGCTCTTTCCTAAACCTTATTTGTGCATAGACATGCCAAAATCTAAAGTATAAACTTCATAGTATCATCAGTATACTAAATATACTCTCCAATAAGCTGAGCTACTAACGTAAGTAATACATTACAATTCTATGTCGCAAAAAAATAATATGCTTCCAGATAAACTTTTTCCTTACATCACACAGGACGTAGCTGTAGACAAACCCAACATTAAATTATATACTGTATTACTATACACCACCCTATACAGAATACAGTGTAATATTCACTATGTATACTAACCCTAGACACTCACTATACAATTACGNTACATATAGCCATACATGAAACATTAGCAATTTTATACTATTTATTATACAATGACACTATANCACGTCGAGTGAGATACAGAGAGAAATGAAACAGCTGTATATTAACAGGGCGCCNTGACAATATTTTCATATCAAGAGGAACATAGGGAAATGCAGGTAGTGATAGNACAGTGAAACAGAGGTGGAGGGGGTTTTCAAAGTCATAATGCGTGATTATNCAGGATAAGNATCAAAGGGAGNTGGGTANCATCAATAAAGGGAGAATGCTAATAGTGTAGCTGCAGACTAACAGTAAAACTAAAGATAAACAGANCACAGTATACAATATACAGCTGACACTAACCTATGTCGAAAAAATACAGCTAAACAGGAGGCAGCTGTAGACGAACAGTGACATTACGTAGAGAGAGACACAGCGAGACAGCAGCTGTAGACTAACAGTGACACTCACGTAGAGAGAGACACAGCGAGACAGGCAGCTGTAGACTAACAGTGACACTACGTAGAGAGACACATCCGCGAGACAGGCAGCTGTAGACTAACAGTGACACTACGTAGAGAGACACAGCGAGAACAGCTGTAGACTAACAGTGACACTACGTAGAGAGAGACACAGCGAGACAGGCAGCTGTAGACTAACAGTGACACTANGTAGAGAGACACAGCGAGACAGGCAGCTATAGACTAACAGTGACACTACGTAGAGAGAGACACATGCGAGACAGGCACTGTAGACTAAGTGACACTACGTAGAGAGACAGCGAGACAGGCAGCTGTAGACTAACAGTGACACTACGTAGAGAGACACAGCGAGACAGNAGCAGCTGTAGACTAACAGTGACACTACGTAGAGAGAGACACAGCGAGACAGGCAGCTGTAGACTAACAGTGACACTACGTAGAGAGAGNCACAGCGGACAGGCAGCTGTAGACTAAAAGTGACACTACGTAGAGAGAGACACAGCGAGACAGGAGCAGCTGTAGACTAAAGTGACACTACGTAGAGAGAGACACAGCGAGACAGCAGCTGTAGACTAACAGTGACACTACGTAGAGAGAGACACAGCGAGACAGGCAGCTGTAGACTAACAGTGACACGTAGAGAACAGCGAGACAGCAGCTGTAGACTAACAGTGACACTACGTAGAGAGAGACACAGCGAGACAGGCAGCTGAGACTAACAGTGACACTGTAGAGAGAGACACAGCGAGACAGGCAGCTGTAGACTAACAGTGACACTACGTAGAGAGACACAGGACAGACAGCTGTAGACTAAAGTGACACTACGTAGAGAGAGACACAGCAGACAGGCAGCTGTAGACTAACAGTGACACTACGTAGAGAGAGACACAGCGAGACAGGCAGCTGTAGACTAACAGTGACACTACGTAGAGAGAGACACAGCGAGACAGGAGACAGCTGTAGACTAACAGTGACACTACGAAGGAGACACAGCGAGACAGGCAGCTGTAGACTAACAGTGCACTACTAGAGAGAGACACAGCGAGACAGGCAGCTGTAGACTAACAGTGACACTACGTAGAGAGAGACACAGCGAGACAGGCAGCTGTAGACTAAGTGACACTACGTAGAGAGAGACACAGCGAGACAGGAGCAGCTGTAGACTAAGTGACACTACGTAGAGAGAGACACAGCGAGACAGGAGCAGCTGTAGACAACAGTGACATCACGTAGAGAGAGACACAGCGAGACAGGAGCAGCTGTAGACTAACAGTGACACTNACGTAGAGAGACACAGCGAGACAGGCAGCTGTAGACTAACAGTGACACTACGTAGAGAGAGACACAGCGAGACAGGCAGCTGTAGACTAACAGTGACACTACGTAGAGAGAGACACAGCGAGACAGGCAGCTGTAGACTAACAGTGACATACGTAGAGACACAGCGAGACAGGAGACAGCTTAGACTAACAGTGACACTACGTAGAGAGACACAGCGAGACAGGAGCAGCTGTAGACTAACAGTGACACTACGTAGAGAGACACAGCGAGACAGGCAGCTGTAGACTAACAGTGACACTACGTAGAGAAGACAGCGAGACAGGAGACAGCTGTAGACTAACAGTGACACTACGTAGAGAGACAGCGAGACAGGCAGCTGTAGACTAACAGTGACACTACGTAGAGACAGCGAGACAGGCAGCTGTAGACTAACAGTGACACTACGTAGAGAGAGACACAGCGAGACAGGCAGCTGTAGACTAAGTGACACTACGTAGAGAGACACAGCGAGACAGGCAGCTGTAGACTAACAGTGACACTACGTAGAGACACAGCGAGACAGGAGCAGCTGTAGACTAACAGTGACACTACGTAGAGAGAGACACAGCGAGACAGGCAGCTGTAGACTAACAGTGACACACGTAGAGAGAGAGACACGCGAGACAGGCAGCTGTAGACTAACAGTGACACTCGTAGAGACACAGCGAGACAGGAGCAGCTGTAGACTAACAGTGACACTACGTAGAGAGAGACACAGCGAGACAGGAGACAGCTGTAGACTAACAGTGACACTACGTAGAGAGAGACACAGCGAGACAGGAGCAGCTGTAGACTAACAGTGACACTACGTAGAGAGAGACACAGCGAGACAGGAGACAGCTGTAGACTAACAGTGACACTACGTAGAGAGAGACACAGCGAGCAGGAGCAGCTGTAGACTAACAGTGACACTACGTAGAGAGAGACACAGCGAGACAGGAGNCAGCTGTAGACTAAGTGACACTACGTAGAGAGAGNCACAGCGAGACAGGAGCAGCTGTAGACTAACAGTGACACTACGTAGAGAGAGACTCAGCGAGACAGGAGACAGCTGTCTCGACGGTCAATGGATAGTGTATAGCAGATTGTATAATAATAAATAGTATAAAATTGTAATGTTTAATACAATGTATAAGGCAATATATAGTATCGTAATTGTATAGTGAATATACAGCAGTGTGAAATACAGTAGGTGGATGAATATATGTAATATTAACTNTGTATTATTCTAAGGTATAGGGTGGTGTATAGTAATACAGTATATAATTTAACGCTGGGTTTGTCTATGGCAGCATATAGTCGGGTGAGTGTGAAATGGACTCGAACCTGCACCTCTGCATTGCAAGTGCAGTGAGCTGACGCCCCCGCGTGTGGAGGGTAAAGTTGTGGTACACCCACCCGCTCCAACGGGTTGGACCAGCGTGGAAGAGTAGACCAAATACCCACATCGCGGCCTCTAGTGGAGGCCATTGCTGCCACGACAACAATCCGTCCCTCAGATACAAAAACTAAATGTAACTCATCCATCAGCCACAATCTGGCAGTGCCTCTCCTCATCATCAGCAGGCCGCGCTCTGCTTGGAGCAGCGCCGTGAACTCAGCAGGCGCCCAGAGCGTAACGGCTGTGAGCCAGGCGCCTCCTCTGCCTCCCTCTCCACCACCGCCACTGCTGTGTCCACCGTCAAGGCTCATTGTTCGGCGAGTCGATGTAGAGGAGGACCAGCCAGCGAGCCGCCGCTTCAGCAGCGACGGTGGCCGCGAGCGGGAATCCAAACAGCCGCTCGCCACCCACAATGCACAGCGCTGCCTCCACTCGCCCCGCCTCGCGGGGGGAGGGCGGGGGAAGGGGGGNAGGGGAGGGNGGGAGGGGGGGGCAGGGGGGGGGAGCNGAGGGNGGGCGAGGGGGTCGGGGCTTCACGTCTCGGTGGGCGTGGTCACCTGGTACCGCCCCTCGTCTCGAGCCACGCGCTTCCCCTGGCAGTTGTCCGTTAGAGGCGGGAGAANCTGGCGAAGGTGAGGAGTGGATCCTCGCTGTGGTGGTGGTGCGGTGGTGCGAGTCTGTGTGAGTCNGTGTGTGTTTGTATCCGTGTGTGAGTCTGTGTGTGTGTNAGTGTAACCGNTGTCAACACCAGTGACGATTATATGAACCGGTCCTGGGCCTCCCTAGGTCGACTCAGCCTCAAATGAGTACCTGTGTGTGTGTAAATATCGCCACTCGGTGACAAAGGCGCNTGTTGGCCACCACGCCNTCGTGTGCTGTTCCGGCCTTCATAGGTGATGCTGGCTAACAGCACTTGCCCAACAGTTTATTTCAGCTATAAGGGGATCTTTATCTTTGATGTTCGTGGTGGTGTGTTGTGGATGGTGTGTTGTGTTGTGTGTGTGTGTNGGTGNGCTGGTGACGGTGTTGATGATGGTGATATTCTTGTTGTGTGNTACTGGTGTTGTTGGTGTGATGTGATGTGTTAGTGTGTTGTGTCGGTGTGTTCCAACGAGCCATCCTGGTTTAACCTAGCTGGATTGTGTGAGGAGCTCACAATCCTTGAAGGATCTGGACACATTCCCACCAGTAAGCTCCTCCGGCAGCAAGGCTGCGTTGGCTGGGTCTTGTAGCCCGCATACCAAGCGTTNCTTTTTGGCGCATAAAGGGGCTAAACGGCCACGACATGGGCTGTCGAAAATATGGACTGATGCTGTATGGAGGATGTTGAGTGNACTTGTGAAGACTGGTACCAGTGGTGTAAATACATCCTTCACGAGGAAGCTCGTGAAGGAGGCTACTGGACAGTTTGAGGCAGTCTGCCTCCAACAACAACTGAGGCAGAGNAGTGACGCTCACAACGAGTGGCGGATAAAATTCGGCAAGTTGGCACAGTTGGCATACAGCTGGTGTATCTACCAAGCATCTCAGCCAACCTTTGGAACTGGTCTGTCCGTGACGTCTTGTCAGCGAGCCTTCGACACTTCGCGTGCCTGAAAGTGCACCTGGACTGGCAAGGCGCCGTGTGACATCATCGCTACTAGTGGCGAATGTCGGTTGTTGTTTTNGTGTTTCGTGTGTGAGTGATTGTGTTGATGATGTGGGTTCATGGTGTGCGTCCGCATTGTGACTTGACTCGTGTTGAGATGTGGGTGCTGTCACACCCCTCGACTCTGTGATCCTCGGCTTCGTCTCCTGCTTCGCACGCAGAGACCTGGACTGCGCGAGAGACGCTATTAGTTCTGTGCACCCTGCTCTGCAAGTTGCCACCATGGAGGTACGTGTGGCTCTTCGACTCGTGTGGTCAAGTATTAATGGACGTGTGCTCTCCACTCCGCGTGTGGCTGTCACCTATCCATACACCTAAGTGTGCATCTGCTTGGCTGCCTAAGTGTGTGTGCATCTATCAGAGTATCTCCCAAGATCCTCTGTGTACCTGCCTTTCTACGTTTTAATAATCTACTGTACTTTTATCTATCCACTACTGGATAAGGCCTCCTTCCTTGAGACCCTGCTACCCTCACGATTGCGATGGAATAATCCACCAAGCACCGATTTTGTCGCTCCATCTTTCTAGCAGCCGTCCTCTCAGACGTGTTCCGATACTTGGCTGCACCTCCGTTATTGTTCTTGACCATCAGCCATCGTTGTTCCTCGTGGTCGTGGCATGTCCTGGCCCAGCCCTACTTCTCTTAACAGTTTGAAGGATGCCATTAATCTGCGTGTGTCCTTTAAATACACACGTGTCTCATTGTTAATCCAAGTGTGACATCTAACATTGGCCAAATATCCGAACGCTGAGAACTGACATCTCAGCAGGACCCTCCTGAATGTGGAGCCAGGATCTCAGAGATCCTGGCTCAGTGCTTGCCGCTTGCACTATCCCCACATCTTGCTAAAGCCTATGTGNTGGACCTTTGTGTGCNTGTAGATGAGCCAATCTGGAGAGGCGAGGAATAAGGGCGAATCTTGTACCACGTGGAGGGCACTGTCCTCAGAGGGCACCATCTGCATCAAATCACCGCAATAAGAACAGGAATGAGGATGTCACAGAGGGCCATGGTGAATGGTGGAACATCCGATGGCCATGTTGCATGGTGGATGTCACAGTGGCCATGATGCATTGAAGATTTCATAGCGGCCATGATGCATGAGTGATATCCAGGTGGCCAAGTTGCATGGGGATGATTATGTGTGCTCTGGCCCAGCACATCACACGCTTTCAGATGCGCTTCCGATATTAGGAAGCCATGGAGCGATACACTTTTAAATAATCTAGATGAAAACTCATTTTTGAGAACTTATTTGGGCATCAAGTCCGATTTAGTTACATTTAATTTGTATCCCGAAGCACCTCCATATTCCGTCACTAAGGCCAGAACGGCGGGAATGAGGCCTCCGAATTTGGGTGATGAGCAGGCGTCGCCACCCCACGCCAGCAGGGGCGGCATAAGGGTAGCCGGTTCGTGAAGACCTGGCCCACGCCGCCTGGAACAGTGGAGAAGTATCAAGAACGTGATAAGGAGGGTGGCTTGCTACAAGGGTAGGAGTGGTCCCTTCATCGCGCCTTCTCTCTCGTGATTAGACTGCTTTCTCTCCATCGCGATGCTCAATGTTTACTTTCAGTCGGAACGCTCCGGATCGCTACACCGGGAATAATTTTGCACTCGCACTCACCAGCGTGGTGAAATATTATTAAATGACCCCATTGTTAACNCGACGTACGGAAGGGCCTTCATCCGTTGTGCTGAGAATGACTGGAATGGATTTNATTTTGACGCATGCTGCAGTATCCTGCATTGGGGAGTGGCAGTGCAGTGATTGGTGTCTCAAGCTGCATTTCCAAGAGGTCCTGAGGGCAGGAGCTGAATTGGTCGTCGTGTGTGGCAGAAACTGGAGTGCCCGAATAAAGCCTACGTATATGGAGGGATAACACTCAAGGAACTAATTTTATTTTTGTTCATCAGACAGCCCCAAAGACCCACACACACAAAACAGCCAGCAAAAAACATGACTATTAAAGGTGTCACCGATAAGAGATAATAAGTGTCTTGAATCGAGCACGGTTATAGAATATTGGAAATACAGGGGTAAAGTTTACGTGTGTCTGTGCGTATATTGTCGTGTCGGATGTGTGAGGAATTCCACTTCAGCCTTTGCAGTCTGTCGCGAGAATGATAAAATGCACCACGTGACACCCAAGTTTCAACAAAAGCTGGTAACGAGACAACGACGCACACATCTGCAGCCTTCTCAAGTGATATAATTTTGCTAAGTTCATTCCGAGCCTACGTTGATCCCCCATTGCGTGTCTCCCAAGAACTTTAAACAACCCGCCGAGCCCTCCAGCCACCGTCGTGTTCCGATCGAGCCTGGCGACACGTGGCTCGGCAACGCGAGCCTTCGATTGATAATGGGGCGCAGGAGCTCACTCAGCAGACTCCCTCACGGCATCGCGGCGATGACTACAGCCTCAAGCTAAACAAGCGCAGAACCTGCAGATCGCTGTGACATGGAAAGCGCAGTTCATTGTAAAGATGAAACCGTGGGAGCGCAGCGTGCGTTGTGCACATTTTCAGGAGTAGTTTACAGGAGAACAACTACGTGAATGCATGTACAGGAGAACATAGTCCATGTCACTCGACCACTTCGAGCATGCTGTTTAAGGAACTACCCTCATCACGGTGAGTATTAATTTATAAAAATGTCAGGATAATTTTCAACTGGTCTTGTGCACGAGTGGTTTAGTCAAATCCATTGGTGCTAAACTAGTTTTGCGTTGCCAGACGTGACATGTTGCCTCCACCACGACCAGCTTCCATTTGGGAAAGATGAGTGCACAGACACTCCTGGGCTTAAACACGTTTATGGCCAAGTAATGGCAGTGGTGCCTAAACGTGGAACAAAAACACAACATTAATTTATAATACCGGTCCCTCCTTCATAGCGGGGAAGCCTGGTGGACAGCGGGTTTTTGGATTATTAGATCAGCCTAGCTGGCAAGGTTATAGGGTCATTTGGTGGATCAGTATTTTGGCAGTAAGTTACCAGGTTAGAGTATTTATTGGATCAGTAGGTCAGCTGGTGATCCGTGGATAGGCTCGAAGTCAAATGGGTCGATTGATGGGTCAGAGTTTCACCAAGTCGGTGTATTGTATTGGCCTCGGTGTCTTATAGAGTCAGAGAGTGGGCAAGTCGGTGTCGGTTCATATATATGTTGCGAAAGTATTTTATTGGGTCATAGGATGGGTGGCGAATTATCGGTCTGTAAGTTATTTGGTCAGTGTGTCGGATGATGCGTGTTGGGTCATTTACTCGGTGGGGTACCCGTGGCTGGCGGTCGGGTGGGGTCGTCCGTCGGTTGGTGGTTTGGGCATTCGGTGGCCGCGACGTCATCCGGCCATCCGTGCAAGCGTGGGTGGAGCAGCCCGTCGGCGAGACGGCTCTTCTGCTCGTACCTCTGTACCAGCGGCCTGCCGGAGTTGACTAGAGCCTCGGCTCGCACTGTCATCTCCTCCCGTAGCGCTCGCTCAAGCTGCGGAGAGACACCAGTGCCGCTTCACAAGCGTGGTGGCACCAGCAGTACCCGAACCGAGCAGAGCCCGGACTCGACACGCACTTGGGCCGACCAGACCAATAACAAAACAAAACTAGCTTCGACCCTAACTGCACGATTGTTAATCACGCCACGCGATACGCACCTGATAAAAGCGCCAAGTTGCATGCGTGAGAAATTATTTCCAACGTTCAATATATTTGACATTTAGCCCATGGTGGTGATGGTAATGTGACACGTGCGGCAGGTTGGTTTGCTAGCCACCCCTACCACGCGAGACCGCAGCTAACAGAGCACACAAAACGTAATAAGTTATTACATTTCATCATTAAACGGAGAATAATGAGAAACAATACGAATCATATCAAGACCATACAAATTATATGATCCGGAATCGAATAGTGGCCTCGCAATGAGAGTAGTTGAGTTGCTGGGAGGAGTGGGTGGAATGCCGGCCCCTTGTGAGCACCACAAGAAGCCGAGGGCAGAATAAAAGCACGATACTGCGTCGTAGCGTCAGCGCAACAGACTTCACGACCAAGACCACATCTCATGGCTGCTTCACTCGCTCAAGAGGATGCCGAGAGTTTCTTGACAGTCTAATTGGGGACAGTGAAAACACAGGGTTGTCAGATATTGCCACACTCGGAATGGGAGTGGAGGTGGAGGGCATTTGTTCCAAAGAGGACGTCGCCGATACGTTCCACGTCCTCATTGGGTTTCCTTCTGGCTCCCNGTGCGCGACCGTGAGGCTGAGCTCGCCCGAGTCTTGGGCCATGCGACCCGCGCTCTGTGGTGGCGACATGTGGGCAGAGAGCCGCGTCACTCAAACAATTGCTCGGTCACCAACTCAGAGGACAGAGTCCCTCCCATCGCCTCAAGAGACCGCCGGGGCAAATGTTGCGAGCGAACATCTGCTAAGGCCGGGACGGCACATGAGGGGTGAAGTGGCCAGCACGGAGTGGTGGCCACAACTAGGCCCGGCTCACTGTCTCCCCAGTGACCAACCCTTGCCTCCATTCGGACGAATGGCCAAGTGAGGGAACAGCTGATGGGAAGCAGGTGGCCAGGGTGGGTTGATGAACAGTCAGCTGGATGAGTTCTGAACATGTTGTGTAGAGACAAGGGTTAAAGGGTGACCGATAATAACAAAATGTGAAAGCTGCCTTCTGTTTACCCAGGAGAGCCCTACTGAGTCTTAAGACATTATCAGGAGGCTCCGCTAAATTGGAATGTTTGGCCAATTGAATGGAGTGGTGCATGTGGGAAGAAACGGTACCAAGTAGAACGCCATGCATATGACAAGGATGCACCTCAATGATACGGATAGATGGAATCAAGAATCCATCGATGCACGCCTTCGACTAGTCATCTGGTGGCCTAAGCCCACAACACCCGGTATTCCCAGGGAGTCTCCCATCTAAGCACTAAGCCCAGGCCTGCTTACTCTCCCAGAGTCAATGAGATTGTGTGGTGTATTCAAAGCCATTGGGTTGAAGGTAATCGACAGGCAGAGCGAGTGGTGGGCGCGTGGATGGCAGTACAAGCGGCTGATGTAGACCGCTCTGATTGGATAGAGGTGATCGAGCCAGATGATTGCGTAAGGAGTAGCGGAGTGGTACATCGTGGCCGTGATCACACATCGAGTCGTCAAGCAGGTATTGTGTGCAATGCAGTAGAAACCAGTTCTGAACTGTCACACCGGTGATGAGAGGTTGCTGACTTGGGATGTTTGCTCCAGCTCCAATTCGGAGTTGGGCCAACTGTAAGAAGGGAGGCCGCGCACTCGAACTTGGGCTGGCCATGACCATTTTACAAGTGGTCGAGATCCTCCCGCGAGCTCAGGGAGGCCGGCTCGGGGCGCTGGCACTGTAAGTCGGCCACGGCGAGGGTCTGGAAGTATGGGATGTCCGCTGCGGGCGGCCGCCAGACGGGACGCCGGGTCGCTGTGCGGCAACGACGACGATGATGAGGGCGACGGGTGCGAGCAGCAGGGCAACAACTGCGACAGAAAAAACTGATGAGGCATTGCGCTCACATAGCGGATAGCGCACCACGTTCCGGACCTGGCGACCCGAGTTCGAGTCAATCTCACGGTTAAGAATGGCAACAGCAAACATCAGAACCGATTTCCCATCTTCCTCGTCGTGATCACCTGGCTTATAATAGTTGCGCATTTACAAATGTACCAACTTACTTAGATTCCGATGAATACGAGAACCTGGTGTGGCATGTAGTGAACGTCAGCACGGGGAGACGAAGGCAGCCGGCCATGGCTCTGGTCACACCACCTCCCTTGTGTGCAGTGCCGTTCTTCATAGGTGCGCACTTGACCTCATATTCTGTGTAGGCTACAAGTGTGCAAGTGTGTGCAAGTGTGTATATACAATGGAGTGTAGAGAGTGGAAAGTGGAGAGTTTTCTAGATCTGGGCAGTGTGCTTATGATCAGCTCCGTTTGACAGCAGAGTCTCACTCTGAATCAGTCAGGCAGCATTATATATTAATCGGCTGTCTATACTTGTGAAATGTGGACCCCTGTCATGGAACATCTGCGCTGGTTTGAAACATTTAGGCTGGCCTCTCTACAATCCATCCTTGTGTGAGGGGCTCACAAATCCTTGAAAGATCTGGACACAGTCCCATCAATTAGCTCCTCCAGCAGGCAACGCTGCATTCGCTGGGTCATGTAGCCCTCATGCCCACCACCGCATGCCCAAGCTGCTTCTGTTTGTCCAGTTAGAGGGCTAAAAGGGCAAGAAATGGGCTGGATTAGAGATGGACTGATGCAGGACTGGAGGATGTGGAGCTGAGTGGACTTGCTGAAGACCGGTACCAGCGGTGTCAAGATCGCCTCTGTGGAGAGGCTCGTGAAGGACGCTACTGGGCAGTTGGAGGCAGTCGCCCTCCAGCAACAACAGAGCGCGGATTAGCGACGCTCACAACAACGAGCGGAGCGCTGGGTGGCTAAAGCACAGCAAGTTGGCACAGTAGGGGNCACAGGTGGTGCATCAGCCAGTCATCTCAGTCATCTCAGTCAGTCGACCCGTGGCACCTGGGTCTGCCCGTG
Source organism: Lethenteron camtschaticum (assembly GCA_018977245.1). NCBI lineage: Eukaryota > Metazoa > Chordata > Hyperoartia > Petromyzontiformes > Petromyzontidae > Lethenteron > Lethenteron camtschaticum. The sequence goes on along the minus strand of MU249682.1, from coordinate 262,288 downwards.
ACCTCCTGCCAGCGGGCGTTCGACACTTCACGTGGCCTCAAGGTGCACATGGCCTGGCACAAGCGTCGTGGTGACGTCACCGCCACTTAGTGGCGAATGGCGGTTGTTGTTGTNATTGTTGTGACTATGGATCTCTATGTAAATCTTCGTGACTCTATGGGTGTCTCTTGGAGGAGAGTGTAGGTCTACAATCTTGTCCCTGACATCCTTGGAGAGCTCTTTGGTCTTGGCCATGGTGGAGAGTTTGGAATCTGATTGATTTCTTCTGTGAACAGGTATCTTTTATAAAGGTAACAAGCTGAGATTAAGAGCACTCCCTTTAAGAGTGTGCTCCTAATCTCAGCTCGTTACCTGTATAAAAGACACCTGGGAGCCAGAAATCTTTTTGATTGAGAGGGGGTCAAATACTTATTTCCCTCATTAAAATACAAATCAATTTATAACATTTTTCACATGCGTTTTTCTGGATTTTGTTATTATTCTGTCTCTCACTGTTCAAATAAACCTACCATTAAAATTATAGACTGATCATTTCTTTGTCAGTGGGCAAACGTACAAAATCAGCAAGGGATAAAATATTTTTTCCCTCACTGTACATCAGCAACAATGAGGCCATTTGCTGAATTATAGGCTTCCCCATCCATTACCGTTCCCCCAGTCGTCCATTTGGCACTTCACCTCCAAAATGGTCAATGCATCTACATCTCCAAAGGAAATGCCTAACATCACCACCCTTATGGCGTTCTTGGTTTTGTGCCCAAGTGACCCATTTGCTGCCAACATGCTCTACCATTAAGGTCCCTCCTACTATACATGGACTGCTCAAATAAAATTGAAGCGACGTGCTGCTGACGGTGAATCGGATGCCTTAGGATGAGTCTACACAGTTCATTCCAACAATCAGCAGTGCTACTTTATCCTAATGCTTCTCCATTTTGCCAAAGGGCACAAATCTTTCCAAGACCTCTAAACAGTGGAAGGAGTTGTTTGTGAAACATACAGGGAAGCTTGCAATGTTCGTGCAATTCTTGCACATGATCACCATCTTCATATACCTACTAGCTGTACTACCCGGCTTCGCCCGGGACTTGTATCCACGACGGCCGGCCGCCTTTGTCTCCCCAGTGGCGATGTTAATACGCCACACCAGTTACTCGTTTTGCGGCTGAGTCCCTCCCTCACCACTCTCCCTCCCTCACCACTCTCCCTCCCTCACCACTCACGCACGGCCGCCTTTGTCTCCCCAGTGGCGATGTTAATACGCCACACCAGTTACTCGTTTGAGGCTGAGTCGACCTAGGGGAGGTTCAAATAATCGTCACCGGTGGTGGCCGTGAGCGGGAATGGAACTCGGTTCGCCGGGTTTGTAGCGCAGCGTAGCGTTAACCACTACACCCACCGCTCCTCACACACCACACACGCACAGACACACACACAGACACACACGCAGACACACACAGACAGACACACACACACACAGACACACAGACAGCACGCTAACCACTACACTACCGCTCCCCACACACCACACACGCACACACACACGCACACACACAGACACACACACACAGACACACACACACAGACACAGACAGCACGCTAAGCACTACACTACCGTTCCCCTACACAACACACGCGCGCGCGTCCATAGGTACACATACACGCGTTGCTGCAGACACACACGACTGTCAGGGGCGTACGGCAGTAAACGACTGAAAAAAGAAAGCGGCAATGCTGCGCGAGGAACGCCTTAGACCTGCAACACATTTGTGTAATGCGAGCGTAAACACACAACACATACAAACACATACACACATACATACACACACATACACACAAACACATACACACACATACACACACATACATACACACAGACATACACATACACACAAACACACACATACATACACACAAAACATAGACAATACACACACACATACATGCAGACACACAGACAGACACACACACATACATACACACAGATACATACACAGAAACACATACACACAATACATAGACACACACATACATACACACAAACACATCCACAGACGTACATACACACATACATACAGATACGCAGACATACACAAACATATACACACATACACATGACCCGGCTTCGCCGGGACTTGGATCCACCACGCCCGGCCGCCTTTGTCTCCCCAGTGCCGATGTTAATACGCCACACCAGTTACTCGTTTGAGGCTGAGTCGACCTAGGGGAGGTTCAAATAATCGTCACCGGTGGTGGCCGTGAGCGGGAATCGAACTCGGTTCGCCGGGTTGGTAGCGCAGCGTAGCGTTAAGCACTACACCCACCGTTCCTCACACACCACACACGCACAGACACACACACAGACACACACACAGACACACGCAGACACACACAGACAGACACAGACAGACACACACACAGACACACAGACAGCACACTAAGCACTACACTACCGCTCCCCACACACCACACACAGACACACACAGACACACACACAGACACACACACACAGACACAGACAGCACGTTAAGCACTACACTACCGTTCCCCTACACAACACACGCGCGCGCGTCCATAGGTACACATACACGCGCTTGCTGCAGACACACACGACTTTCAGGGTGCGTACGGCAGTAAACGACTGAAATAATAAAGCGGCAATGCTGCGCGAGGAACGCCTTAGACCTGCAACACATTTGTGTAATGCGAGCGTAAACACACAAACACATACAAACACATACACACACATACATACACACACATACACACAAACACATACACACACACAGACATACACATACACACAAACACACACATACATACACACAAACACATACACAATACACACAGACATACATGCAGACACACAGAGACACACATAACACACATACATACACACACATACATACACAGAAACACATACACACACATACATACACACATACATACACACACACATACACACACGTACATACACACATACATACACACAGACACATACACAATACACACACACATACATGCAGACACACAGACACACACATAACACACATACATACACACGCATACATACACAGAAACACATACACACACATACATACACACACACATACATGCACACAAACACATGCACACACGTACATACACACATACATACAGACACGCAGACATACACATAAAGACATACAAAAAACCGACATACATACACACACACATACACACAAACACATACACACACATACATACACACATACATAGAGACACACAGACATACACATAAACACATACACACATACACATGACCCGGTTCGCCCGAGACTTGGATCCACGATGGCCGCCGCCTTTGTCTCCCCAGTGACGATGTTCACACACGACAGCAGTTACGCGTTTGAGGCTGAGTCGACCTAGGGAGGCCCAGGTCCGTTTCAAATAATCGTCAGCGGTGGTGGGCGTGAGTTGGAATGGAACTGGGGTCGCTCAACCAGCTTAATGACTATTTGTACAAAGAACATATAAAGAATCGATTATAATAACCAGGCTACAGTCCACATTATATACTGGCAGTACACGCACTCAGCTTCATAAGCAGGCTACATGATAGAGTGGCAGTACGCTCACCGAGTTTAATAAGCAGGCTACAGTCTACATGATAGACTGGCAGTACGCTGACCCAGCTTAATGACTATTTGTACAGTGAACATTTAAGTAATCGATTGTTGGCGTGTTGGGTTTAAAAGTAATATAAATTGCACACATTGTGGTGGGGTGGAGTGAAGAGTAGGAAAAACTTTGATGAATTACCTCAGAGTGGCGTGGTGGGTGTCGAGGCCTAGTAGCGTGCAGAGCCTGCGGCCTCGCCAAAATTGTCCAGCCGGCAGAGGCAGGTCGGGTGGCGTGCCTTCCCCCCCCCCCTAGCGCTCGAACAATACTGTGTAATGGCTATTATTTAATTATTTACGGAGCCTATGAAAGTGGCGAAGGCGTGGCTAGCCGTTGGCAGGGCAACCGCCGTCCAATGAAACTGCAGCCCTTGGCGAAGGCGTCGCTAGCCGTTGCCAGGTCCAATGAAAGCGGCGAAGGCGTCGCTAGCCGTTGCCAGGGGCAACCGCCGTCCAATGAAAGTGCGTATGGTCCGAAATACACACACACAGACAGACATGCACGATTTATATATATAGACTAGCTGTACTACCCGGCTTCGCCCGGGACTTGTATCCACGACGGCCGGCCGCCTTTGTCTCCCCAGTGGCGATGTTAATACGCCACACCAGTTACTCGTTTTGCGGCTGAGTCCCTCCCTCACCACTCTCCCTCCCTCACCACTCTCCTCCCTCACCACTCACGCACGGCCGCCTTTGTCTCCCCAGTGGCGATGTTAATACGCCACACCAGTTACTCGTTTGAGGCTGAGTCGACCTAGGGGAGGTTCAAATAATCGTCACCGGTGGTGGCCGTGAGCGGGAATGGAACTCGGTTCGCCGGGTTTGTAGCGCAGCGTAGCGTTAACCACTACACCCACCGCTCCTCACACACCACACACGCACAGACACACACACAGACACACACGCAGACACACACAGACAGACACACACACACACAGACACACAGACAGCACGCTAACCACTACACTACCGCTCCCACACACCACACACGCACACACACGCACACACACAGACACACACACACAGACACACACACAGACACAGACAGCACGCTAAGCACTACACTACCGTTCCCCCTACACAACACACGCGCGCGCGTCCATAGGTACACATACACGCGCTTGCTGCAGACACACACGACTGTCAGGGGCGTACGGCAGTAAACGACTGAAAAAAGAAAGCGGCAATGCTGCGCGAGGAACGCCTTAGACCTGCAACACATTTGTGTAATGCGAGCGTAAACACACAAACACATACAAACACATACATACACACACATACACACACATACATACACACAGACATACACATACACACAAACACACACATACATACACACAAAAACATAGACAATACACACACACATACATGCAGACACACAGACAGACACATAACACACATACATACACACAGATACATACACAGAAACACATACACACAATACATAGACACACACATACATACACACAAACACATCCACAGACGTACATACACACATACATACAGATACAGACACACACATACACATGACCCGGCTTCGCCCGGGACTTGGATCCACCACGCCCGGCCGCCTTTGTCTCCCCAGTGCCGATGTTAATACGCCACACCAGTTACTCGTTTGAGGCTGAGTCGACCTAGGGAGGTTCAAATAATCGTCACCGGTGGTGGCCGTGAGCGGGAATCGAACTCGGTTCGCCGGGTTGGTAGCGCAGCGTAGCGTTAAGCACTACACCCACCGCTCCTCACACACCACACACGCACAGACACACACACAGACACACACACAGACACACGCAGACACACACAGACAGACACAGACAGACACACACACACAGACACACAGACAGCACACTAAGCACTACACTACCGCTCCCCACACACCACACACAGACACACACAGACACACACACAGACACACACACACAGACACAGACAGCACGTTAAGCACTACACTACCGTTCCCCTACACAACACACGCGCGCGTCCATAGGTACACATACACGCGCTTGCTGCAGACACACACGACTTTCAGGGTGCGTACGGCAGTAAACGACTGAAATAATAAAGCGGCAATGCTGCGCGAGGAACGCCTTAGACCTGCAACACATTTGTGTAATGCGAGCGTAAACACACAAACACATACAAACACATACACACACATACATACACACACATACACACAAACACATACACACACATACACACACATACATACACACAGACATACACATACACACAAACACACACATACATACACACAAACACATCAATACACACAGACATACATGCAGACACACAGAGACACACATAACACACATACATAACACACATAGATACACAGAAACACATACACACACATACATACACACACATACATACACACAAACACATACACACAGTAATACACACATACATACACACAGACACATACACAATACACAACCATACATGAGACACACAGACACACACTAAACACATACATACACAGATACACACAGAAACACATACACACACATACAATGTAGTAAGTTGATGAGGAGACGATGAGGAAGTTGAGACACACTGTTTATTAACTCCGGGACAGATACAATAGTTGAAGGGTATCGGCCCCTTCACCCGTACTATGGGAAACCCACCCTAGTACTAAGCCCTCTGTCCTGTCCCCCAGTCCTCCTCTACTGGGCTACGGGAGGCTGACTGATCTGGCCCTGGCAAGCACAGATCTCGGCACCAGATAACCAGCCTTGCCCTGATAAGGGCAGCGGTCTGGAAGCTCTTGGGCCGCGCCACTGGCTTACCCGGCTCGGCCCTTATAAGGACGGCGAGACCGGGAGTCCCAGGGCCTAATCTCCGAGTCTTGGATCTTCACTGGTCAGCTTCGTGTCGAACTGCCTCGAGCTCTTGGTTCCACCTTTTATAGGGATCGCCTCCGAGGGCTGGGGCGTGGGCAATAACTGATGCGGACGTCGGTGTGACCCCCGTGTATGTGAGTGCCGACAGCCCTGTGTTTGTTGTCCGCCGTTTCTCCCGTAATAACCCCTACATCACCCCCCCTGTACAGCTCGCAGCCGTCCCGGCTGCAACAATCCCTCAACCCCCAAGAATAAAGATTAACACCGTCAATACACGTGTGCCTCGTAACAGTAACAATAACAAGAACAAGCGTAACATCAACCGATGGTTCCCTAAAAAAAAAAAACCCCCACCCGGAACCGCAACACATATACAGAACGGTATAACAGCACATGCAATCAGCATATCGCGATCACACGCGTACATTGAAGCACAATAGCAAGCAAATCTGCAGGCGACCAACACACCATCAATCCCGTCGTAACTTTTCAACCACAACACAGTTATTCCCTCTCATGCAACGACCGCATCGCACACAGCACCTCGCAGCATAATACAGCCCAAAAAAAACATTTTTTTTTTTTCAATTAAGCCCATCGCGCACGGTGACCCACGAGATGGTACAGCACAGGATACCCGACGCTCCCACGTTAATAATTAACTTACCATCAAGATAACAACTCCACGCAGCAGCGCACACACTCCCTTTGAAACTCAGCAACCACAGCAGACTCTCCGTCCATTCCCAACACACGCACACACTTACATGGACAGCAAGCAACAAGCAGATAGCGTGGTCATCGTTATTACACACACATACAACCATTAAAAAAAACATATATACAATGAGCGGGTTCCGCAGCAACGGAACACGCGCGGAAAGCTAATCATAACAACCGGCGCGTTTTGGCGCGAGTCCGTGCAGCGGGCCCGTCACAAGGGGCCGGCTTGGTAGAGTCAGTGGCAGGTGTCGCATCAGCAGGTGCCTGGTCGTCCGGTTTCCCGGACGTGCCAGCGCCGCCCCCACGGGGAGGCTGGCAGCCCAGAGGGCTTCAGTCCTGGGGCTCCTGAAGACGGGACAGTCATTAGTGGATCAGAGGCTGGCATCGATCCCGCCCCCCGGAGTCAGAGGACTCCCCACATGTTCGGCCATTACGTGGGAGGAAGCGTGCGGAGCAAAAAATGGCTTTAACCGTGAAGGGTGCACAAACCACCGACGCTTCCCCCACTTAATGCGCACACATTGAGGCCGCACAACCTGCACAATTTCAACGGGGCCCTTCCATGGTCGCAACAACTTAGCCGAGGTGGCCAATGGCACCTGAGGGCAGTGCAACCATGCTCGGTCGCCCGGGTGCCATTCGTGCGTGTGAGTCCGGCGCGACCGCAATCTCTCGTTTTGTTTCTGGCGAGAGTCAGAGTTTTGCGTGGCCGCCTGCCGTGCCTCCGCCAAGCGAAGGATGTTAAATTTAACATGGTCGGCGATTTTCGACTTAGCATGAGGCGCGGCAATCGTCAGCTGAGTCGCGACAGGCGGGTCAACCTCGCGACCATACATCAAAAAAAATGGCGAGAACCGGTCGCCGCGTGAGGAGCCATCCTGTATGCCGCCAGGACTCCCCCGATCCGTAGATCCCAATCGTTTTGGGACTCAGATACCTGGTGGGATAGCATGGACGTAAGAGTCCTATGCAAGCGTTCCACCATCCCATCCGTTTGTGGATGGTAAGGCGAGGTACGAACTTTCTTTGTACCCAGAAGGCCACATACCTCGTGTAAAAAGGGTACTAGTGAAATTCTTTCCCTGATCGGTCAACAACCGTTCCGGAGCGCCTTTGTCGAGGACGTAGCCCTGAACAAAAGCCTCCGCAACGGCCGCTGCGGACTGGTTGGCGAGGGGCCAAGCCATAGGCCATCGCGTGAAATATTCCACGCCAACCAGCAGGTACTTATTACCCCTCGGCGTGGAAGGAAACGGTCCCAAAATATCAAGGGCGACCAGCTCGTTAACCCGGGTGACCGAAATGGACTGGAGCGGTGGACTGGCTCCCTTCGCCGGCGGCTTCCGTTGTGCACACTGGGTACAGGACCGCAGCAGATCGTCCACGTCTCTTGCCATGCCCGGCCAAAAGTAATTAAGCTGGAGCATGGCAAGTGTTTTGAGGATACCCAGGTGCAGGAGCCGTTCATGAGCAGCCCATACAGCCCTACCCCTCAACGTGGAAGGCACCACCAGCCTGTGACGGCGGATCGTCCCGTCCCAATGCATGAGTAAGCCCTGGCACCACCCCCATGAGTCAACGCCCGACTTCCCTTGACCTGATCCTTCCGCGCGACGTCGTAGCGCCAGGAGGGTCGCATCCTCCATTTGGAGGCGACCCCACTCAGTACTTGACAAGCCAAGTAGGGAATCACTCCCACCCTCCGAAATAGGACCAGCGTCCGAAGGAGTATCAACTGCGGCCGCAAGAACCCGATCCCGGCCGTCACTTGCCGATTTGCAACGGCCCGAACCCAAGAAACAAGTGCAATCCGGGGCGATCGGCAGGCGTGATAGGGCATCGACGTTGGTGTGGCGAATCCCCTTCCGGTAAGTTGTCTCAAATCGAAATCCTGCATGATCTCGAGCCATCGGGACAACTGCCCCGATGGCTGGTTAATTCGTAGGGCATACTGCAACGCTGCATGATCTGTACGGACGGTGAAATGCCGGCCGTACAGATATGGCCGGTACTGTTGGATAAAGAACACGATAGCCAACAGTTCGCGGCGGGTGACGCAGTACCGCTGCTCGGCCGGGGACAGTACTCTACTACCATAAGCCACAACGCGCTCCACGCCACCCACAATTTGTGACAGCACGCCTCCAATCCCGGTATTGCTTGCGTCCGTGTCGAGCACGAACGGCATGGAAAAATCGGGGTAGCTTAACGGCGGGGCCCCCACCAGGGCATCCCGAAGAGAGACAAAAGCGGCGTTCTCCACCGGCCCCCAATGAAATTTGACCCCTTTTGACGTCAAGGCATGTAGTGGCTTAGCGATGGAAGCAAAGTCCGCAACAAACCGGCGGTAATATGAAGCAAAGCCGATGAAGCTTCTAACCTCCCCCACCGAGGTGGAATAGGCCAGGAGCTGACACAACGCGTTTTGGCGGGATCGGTTGAGATACCTGACCGGCCGACGATGTGACCCAAATATTTAACAGATTCGCGCAGCAAATGGCACTTTTGTGGCTTGAATTTCAAATTAGCAGCGCGCATTTTGAGAAAGACGGCCCGAAGCCTATCAAGGTGTTCCTCGAACGTCTTACTGAATACGATAACGTCATCCAGGTAAATCAAACACACCTCCCATTGCAAGCCAGCGAGGACCAATTCCATCAGGCGCTGGAACGTCGCGGGAGCAGAGTGTAATCCCATGGGTAAGCGATTGAATTGGAAGAGGCCGTGCGGCGTTCGAAAGCTGTTTTGGGCCTGGATTCGTCGTCCAAGGGAAGTTGCCAAAATCCTGAGAGCAAATCCAAAGTGGAAAAGAATCGCGATCCCGCGAGGGCATCCAGCGATTCGTCCATTCGAGGAAGCGGATAAGCATCGGCCACCGAGATCTTATTTAATCGCCGGAAATCAACGCAGAACCTTAGGGACCCGTCGTGCTTTTTGACCAACACTATGGTGCACCCCAAGGGCTGGTCGAGGGAGAAATGATGTCCGATTTCAACATGTCATCTACAGCCGATTTGACATGATCCTTTTCGGCGGGACTTAACCGAAAAGGATTTTGGCGGATAGGAGCGTTGTCACCGGTGTCAATATGGTGGCGTAGCAATTTGGTACATCCGATATCGTATTTGTGTTTACTGAAGACGTCGGAAAATTCTCGCAATAAGGCGCGTAATCTAGCACGTTGTGCGTCAGACAGGTCAGGTGACTCAGCACACAACGCATCCAGCCAAACCTCGTCAGCGTCTGAGGCTAATCGCGTTTGAGAATCGGTGGCCACCTGGCCAATGATCGGCGTTTCCGCAGGTACCGGAACCGCATGTGCGAACACGGTACCTTGCGAAACCACTGCCGTCCGTGTCCCGACATTGAGGACCGCGATAAACGGGTCCCCATCCCTTTAACAATAGTCTGGGCCGTCACCAGATCTGGCCCACTCACCCCGGCTCTAGATGGTCCCAAAATAACGCCCCGGTCAGAGACTCCTTTATCGAACGGTCGACGCAAGCGCAGGGGTACCAACATCTGTGCCCCCGGGGTACACGCACCGTCCGAGCAACAAGCGCCTGTACCGTAGCACAGGCAACACGCACGGCAGGGGTGGCAGGTAGGAACGTCATACGTCGGCCCGATGGAAGCTCGATGCATTGCTGGTCAATCAGAATTTTGATGGGCAATTTGGCCAAAAAGTCTGTCCCCAACAGGCACGGAATAGCCAGCGAGGAGGAGACGAACACCGGGCCAGATAGTTTAATGTCCCCCTATCGAAATTTGCGCTCGAATTTGACCGATAATACCCAACGAGCCCCCATTCGCAGCGTAAAACGGTATATCGACAGGGAGCAACGGGCGACTCTGAACGGGCAGGATATTATAAATCAAATCTGAAATGATAGTTGCCGAAGCTCCCGTATCGACCAATAGCCGTACCTCCACCCCGTCAATATGCCCCGCGACAACGGACGACCCGCTGATGCAGCCACAACTCGGTGAGCCAACTCGGACCATTGGCCCGGTTGGAGCGCCCTCCCCGACATGCCGCGACCCGACGCACCAGCACCCAACCCCGAGAATTGTGTATCGGACCATGTGATAGGAAAGTGGGTGTGTGTGCAGGCCGAACATGTGGGGTGCCATGACTTGCCCGAGGATGTTGCGAAGGCTTGTGAGGAGGGCCGTCCGCAGCTCCAGGTCTCGCACCGCGCTGTCGAGGAGCCCGGCATCCGGACGCCACGTGGCCCCGGAGGCCACAATTATAGCAGACGACGAGCGTTCCAGAGGACTTGGGCTGGTCTCGGTGGCTTGGAACGTCCCGAGCCGGTCGCTCGGCAGATCGCCATCCTGCAGAACGATCCGCAGCGAAGGCTCCCTCCATTCCAGAAGAGGTTGCCGCCACGGTGTGTCGTGCAGCAGCTTTGTTCGCCTTCCTCCGCTGGAGATGAGATTGGCGTGAATGTGCCTTGCAGCCCGCAGTGATGACATATCCGCATCGTCCTGCGCTAAGATGGTGAAGTCCAGATCGTCAGCCAGCAGCAACATTTTCTCGGCCACCATCGCATCGATCCCCTCTTCATCCATACGCGGGAAAGCGTCTTTCGCCAATGACAGCAGGGCCGTGCGATAAGCGAGTGGCGATTCCTTATCACCCTTCTGCCGTTCATAGAAGAGCTGGCGACAATCGGAGGGCGGCCCATAAACGGTGGCCAGCAGCTGCAGCGCCGACTGAATGGTGGAGCGTGCCGACTTGGGTGCAGCAGTGAGGGTGCCCAGGGCGTCGCCGTCCAATAACGCCGGGAGAGCACACAGCGCCTCGTTGTCCGACCAGCCTGCCATCTCTTGGTGGGCCAAGAACCGGCGCTGGAACCCCCCCAATCGCCGTCGCTTGCAACAAATACCTGCAGGGCCGGCAGGCGTTGCTGGAATGTCGGCTCCGTCTCCGATCCTCTTGCAGCGTCTCTTGCAGCATCCGTAGCGCGTCCCCGTACTGTATGGTCGGTGCTGGCGTCAGCTGGTGGTGACGTTTCAACCCCTGATAGGCTGCCACCGCGACCCGCCTCCGCCGATGACGTGGCGGCTGCTGGCTGGGCACCGTCTCCCGCGTGACGAGCTGGGACTCCTCCCTCCGCCCCTACTGTCTTCGTGGCGGGATTTTCGAGTCGCCCCGCTGTTGTAAAGGCGGGAGTTTCTGGCGGGCGTTGTCCATCTTCCCGCCGCGTCGCTCCTCCCGGCCCCAGGCGAGTTATTTGTTCCAGCATAGCGGCCGCTGCATACAAGAGCTCCGCCAGCCGCGAGTGAGCCAACGCCAACTCGTCAGTCGACGTCCCGGCCCTCTCCGACGGCCCCGCCGATGTCGGAGCCGGCAGCAGTTGTGCAGGTACGTCGGCGGCGATGTCTTGCACTGCCCTCCCTCGTCGTCATCCTTCCTGGGTCTTGGGCACGAGTCTTCCGTCTCGTATCCATGCTACCCCACTTCTGACACCAGATGTAGTAAGTTGATGAGGAGACGATGAGGAAGTTGAGACACACTGTTNATTAACTCCGGGACAGATACAATAGTTGAAGGGTATCGGCCCTTCACCGTACTATGGGAAACCCACCCTAGTACTAAGCCCTCTGTCCTGTCCCCAGTCCTCCTCTACTGGGCTACGGAGGCTGACTGATCTGGCCCTGGCAAGCACAGATCTCGGCACCAGCTAACCAGCCTTGCCCTGATAAGGGCAGCGGTCTGGAAGCTCTTGGCCGCGCCACTGGCTTACCCGGCTCGGCCCTTATAAGGACGGCGAGACCGGGAGTCCCAGGGCCTAATCTCCGAGTCTTGGATCTTCACTGGTCAGCTTCGTGTCGAACTGCCTCGAGCTCTTTGGGTTCCACCTTTTATAGGGATCGCCTCCGAGGGCTGGGGCGTGGGCAATAACTGATGCGGACGTCGGTGTGACCCCCGTGTATGTGAGTGCCGACAGCCCTGTGTTTGTTGTCCGCCGTTTCTCCCGTAATAACCCTACACATACACCACAATCATACACAAACTGCCACACGTACTACACATAATACAGACACGCAGACATACACAAAAGACATCAAAAAAACCGACATACATACACACACACATAACACAAACACATAACACACATACATAACACATACATAGAGACACACAGACTANACATAAANACATACACACATACACATGACCCGGCTTCGCCCGAGACTTAGATCCACGATGGCCGGCCGCCTTTGTCTCCCCAGTGACGATGTTCACACACGACAGCAGTTATGCGTTTGAGGCTGAGTCGACCTAGGGGAGGCCCAGGTCCGTTTCAAATAATCGTCAGCGGTGGTGGGCGTGAGTTGGAATGGAACTGGGTCGCTCAACCAGCTTAATGACTATTTGTACAAAGAACATATAAAGAATCGATTATAATAACCAGGCTACAGTCCACATTATATACTGGCAGTACACGCACTCAGCTTCATAAGCAGGCTACATGATAGAGTGGCAGTACGCTCACCGAGTTTAATAAGCAGGCTACAGTCTACATGATAGACTGGCAGTACGCTGACCCAGCTTAATGACTATTTGTACAGTGAACATTTAAGTAATCGATTGTTGGCGCGTTGGGTTTAAAAGTAATATAAATTGCACACATTGTGGTGGGGGTGGAGTGAAGAGTAGGAAAAACTTTGATGAATTTACCTCAGAGTGGCGTGGTGGGTGTCGAGGCCTAGTAGCGTGCAGAGCCTGCGGCCTCGCCAAAATTGTCCAGCCGGCAGAGGCAGGGTCGGGTGGCGTGCCTTCCCCCCCCCCTCAGCGCTCGAACAATACTGTGTAATGGCTATTATTTAATTATTTACGGAGCCTATGAAAGTGGCGAAGGCGTGGCTAGCCGTTGGCAGGGCAACCGCCGTCCAATGAAACTGCAGCCTTGGCGAAGGCGTCGCTAGCCGTTGCCAGGTCCAATGAAAGCGGCGAAGGCGTCGCTAGCCGTTGCCAGGGGCAACCGCCGTCCAATGAAAGTGCGTATGGTCCGAAATCCACACACACACACAGACAGACATGCACGATTTTAATATATAGATTACAGAAGCGTATGTTGGTCAATCCCCTTTCCAACTGACATTGCTCTTCTGTATGAATCTTCAAGTTTGGAGCCCATCTAACCCCATGGGACTTAGTCAAAAATAGAAAGAGGGCATGAGTGAGGACATCCTCCACGGAGCTCAATGACAAAATACAAACCTCGACATCAACTTTTCTGATGTCATCTTCAAACAGGCCCTCATCCTCCTTCCGGAGAACCTCACGTCTATGAGACTACCAACACCCTACAGGGACAACCTGCATACCCTTGCTCAAGAGATCCAACGGGAAATATGCTATTATGCTTTACAGATTCTTAAATGTAGTTAGGAAAATTAACCAAAGCTGATGGATGCACAAATAGAAGCCTACACGGAAATCTTGGACGACATTGAGACTACAAATCGAGTCATTTTTTATCCTTGATGTACCTGCCAGTACTGGGAAGACCTTTGATTTCAAACTGCTCCTCGCAAAGTCTCGCCAGAGAGAGAAGATTTCTATAGCTGTGGCATCATCGGGATTTCTGTGTAAGTCGATGTGTGTGTGTTTGAGTCCATATGTGTGTACGTTTAGGTCCATGTGTGTGTGTACGTCGATATGTGTGTAAGTCCAAGCGTGCATGTCAGTCTATATGTTAGTCCATGTGTGCATGGCTTCATGTGAGTGTGTAAGTCACTGTGTGTGTGTGTCTATGCGTGTCAGTTGATGTGTACGTCGATGTGTTAGTCCATGTGTGTTAGTCCATATGTGTGTAAGTCAATGTGTTTGTGTGAGTTGATGTGTGTGTGACTCCATGTGTGTGTCTCTAAAGTCCATGTCCGTGTGTGAGTCCGTATGTGTGTGTAGGTCAATGTGTGAGTCTATTTATGTGTGTGTGGGGAGCGATAGTGTAACGGTTAGCGCGCTGCACTATGAACTCGGCGACACGGATTCGATTCTTGATCATGGCCAACACCAGTGACGATTATCTGAACCGGTCCCGGGCCTCCTCTAGGTCGACGCAGCCTCAAATTATTACCTGGCGCGGTGTGTAAACATTGACACTAGGGAGACAAAGGCGGTCGGGCGTGGTGCTGGCCACCCACCCCTCGTGTACCGTTCTGGCCTTCATAGGTGCTCGCTAACAGCACTTGCCCCAACAATCTGCTCAGCCTATACGGGGGATCTTTATCTTTGTGTGTTTTGAATCCATGTGTGTGTGTGTGTAAGTCGATGTGTGTGCGTGGGTCCATGTTGTGTGTAAGTGCATGTGTGTTCTTAGTCGATATGTGTAAGTCCATATGTGTGCTTAGATCCATGTGTGTGTGAGAGACTATGTATGTGTGTGTGAGTCGCTGTGTGTACGTCGATTTGTGAAACTCCATGTGTGTGTATCTAAAGTGGATGTCTGTGTAAGTCGATGTGTTTGTGTGTGTGGGTCGATGTCTGTGTGTGCAAGTCGATGTGTGTGTCTTTTTCGCCCGGGCAATGCTGGGTACTTCCCGCTAGTCTTATATATAAGTCTCCGTGCGCTCGCGCTTGCGGGGGATTTGGCTCTCGGACGGTGGTGTTTAACACTGAAATAATTTGCCAGGCGGCACGCCCTAAGCCCCGTGGTGGGTATAGGCTATTCCGTTTTCCCGTCCGTAAACTTTTAAGTAGTTTAATTAACACATTTGTGCCGTTTCTATTATTCATTATTTACTTATTGCACGACATCGACTGTACCAAGTGACGCCAATTTCGTCGGGGGGGGGGGGGGGCGGACCCTGCCAAGTCATGCGCGTTCGCTCCAGCTCACGGGGACATTTTATTTTACGCGTTTAACATGGAATAGATATACACATCACGCTGCCGATTTATCTTCACAGTGTGATGTCCTCTTCCCACCCCCCACCCCAATGCGTGCAGTTACTCATATAAAGTCCTTAGATATGAATTTTATATTATTAAAGCGGTTACATAGTATTATTATGGCGAGGGCGGGGGGATGGTGGGGGGGCGGGGGTAGCGGCCCAGCTCGCAGCCTGGCAATGTCTCACCTCCGGCTTGCCAATCTAGGCGAGGCCGCGGGCTCTGCACGGGACGAGGCGTCACCACGCCAATGTAAAGTACAATTTTATTCAATCTTTCGCTAAAAACTCAGGTTTATTGTTTACTATTATTAAACAAATACGTTTACAAACATTACAATGATAATGTTTGTGTGCACATAACAACTCTGCTTCATTCTTTACTATTAAACTAATAAGTTGCCTAATACTCTATTACATTGTAGAGGTGTAATTATGCATGGGCACGGATGGCTAACAAACACAAGGGGCGTGGTTAGAGCCGTACACAGAGGAGGTGCTCACACCGACGTCCGCACTCATCCCCCACGGGCCCCTCCCGGGGGGCCGAGTACTATAAAAGGTGGTGAGCCGGAGGGCTCGAGGTCGAGTATTAGCTTAAACCAGCGAAGACGGAAGACCAGCTAGAATAGGCCCCGGAACTTTCCTGGCTCGCTGTCCTTGTCAGGGCCGACCAGGGCAAGCCGGTGGCGTGGCCCCGAGAGCCCAGACTGACGTTCTTATAAGAGCCGGTCTGGATACTCAGGGTGCCGGGATCCCAGCTTGACCAGGGCTGGGATAGGTAGCCTCCCCTAGCTCCGTAGTGGAGGACTCGGGCGTAGGTTAGCGGGGTTAGATGTTGTGTCTCCCTATAGCCGAGTGAAGGGACGATACCCCTTAAGTACTGTGTGTACCCGTTACTGTGCACAAGTTGGTGTAATAAATAAGTGTACCTCCGACCCTGTCGTCAAGCCTCCTACATACTTACTACACTATTATAATGTTCGTGTGCAGAAACTAGATGCGTGTGCCTAAAGTCGATGTCTGTGTGTGTGAGTCCATGTGTTTGTGTGCGTGTAAGTCGATGGGTTTCTATGTGTGTGGGTCCATGTGTGTATCTGTCTTTTTCAAATGGACAACGCCCCGTGTGTGTACGTACAAATGTTTTGTGTGTGTGTGTGTCAGTCCATTTGTGTGCGTATCTGTCGCTGTGTGTGTTAGTCCACATGTGTGTGTTAGTTCATACGTCTGTGTTTCACTCGATGTGTGTACATCAATGCGTGTGTGTGAGTCGATGTGTGTGCATGGCTCCATCTGAGTGTGTAAGTCAATGTGCGTTTGTGTGTCTATGTGTGTCGATGTGTGTTTGTTAATCCATGTGTGTGTATCTAAAGTAGATGTCTGTGTGTCACAGTCCATATGTCTATGTGTGTGTAGGGCAATGTGTGTCAGTCTATGTGTGTGTAAGTCCATGTGTTTGTGTGTGTGAGTCGATGTCTGTGTGTGTCAGTCCATGGCTGTCTGTGATAGTCGCTTTGTGTGCATGGCTCCATGTCAGTCAGTGTAAGTCCATTTCTTTGCGTGTCTGTAGCTCCATGTGTGCATGTGAGTGAGTGAATGTATGTGCTTTATTGACCTGCTCAAGGCCTATGATACCATCAGTAGGCCTGGCCTCTGGGTTGTTCTTCATGCTTTCGGAGTCCCTCAAACTTTGCTCATGATCCTTAAGGACCTTCATGATGGTGAGCGGCCCCGCGTAAAACTACATGGCCGTCAGTCAGAGCCATTCCCTCTACACCTTAGGGTGTAACAGGGATGTCCTCTGGCTCCACATTATTTAACATCTTTTGACCACGTAGTTCGTGAAGCCTTCAATGGCTGTTCCCGAGGAATTACCATATGGTACAGATACACTGGGAGGCTGATCGATGCCCGGGTGCGGTCAAGGGATGCCTCCCTATTGCTCAACCATGTTATGTATGCCGATGCTCTGGTGATTGCTGCTCACTGCGGTTGAACCTGGAGCTTGCCACTAAGAGGTGGAGCCTTACTATCAGCCCCACCAAAACTAAGCACCTGCCTGGGTATTTTGTACCATCGAACAATCCACCCCCACAACTCACAATTGGTGATGCGGTAGTTGTGGAGAGATTGCCGAGATTCCCATACCTGGCCAATGTGCTCATGACCGGCTCCGGTTTAACAGCAGAGGTCTCCAAATCAGTCGAGCGCCATTATCTTTTCATTGGCTGTGTTACGCTGTGTGGAAGCTACCTGGTCTTTCGCTCCATGAAGCTCCAGGTCTTCTCGGGCACGGTAATTCCCTCCCTTCTCTACGCTTGCGAAACGTGCACCCCCTAATGGAACATCTTCACTGGTTAGAAACATTTAGGTTGGCCTGCTAACGATCCTTTCCTGGATTTAACCATATATATGTGTGTGTGCGTCTAAGTTGATGTGTTTCTGTGTGTGGGTCAATGTCTGTGTGTAAGTCCATGTATCTCTTTTTTGCCCGAGCAACGCCGGGTACTTACCGCTAGTACTGTTATATAAGAGCACAACTTCATCTGTGACGAACGCTGCACTTTCTGTCGTTTTCATGCAGGGGCGCTGCAAACCTACGCGTCCCCTGTATGAACGATGGAGGCGCAGGGACAGACGTTCGATCACGTTGGAATTGATCTGCAGACGGCAGTCTTCTCGCACGACTAGCTGTGCCGCCTTATCTCGATCCCGCGATCCTAACAAGGTAAAAGTCCGCATTGAACCGAATCCCCAGCAAGGCCATCTACTTAACGACGAGAGAATATTCACACAATGTCATTTTCAATGAAGTCTTCCAGATGTAAAATGATACAAGCTTTAAATGAATAAATACAATTATCTAAAACACAATACAATTCAAAGTTGTTTCATTTTTAAACTTCAAAACGGAGCATCGGAGCTTGCGTGGATGCGTCGCTCATGTGTAATTTTCGTGACTTTCCTAGCCCATGGCCATAAATGGTTGTGAGGGGCACCGCAGGCGTTCAGGCTTGCTTCAACCCATGGTTGTAAATATCCAGATGTTAATGGACAAGGAGCATTTGTCCTAGTTCACCAACATATAAGACGCTAAGCAAAATTTGAATGAGTGCTGTTGTGGAGAATGTATCTCCTAAATGTGCTCTGTCATGTAACCGAATATAAATCTTAACCAAAAATTCATTAAAAATGTGCTCTTAAAATTACCTCCTTGCTATGAAGCAGATCAGTAGACACCACATCTTTCATTTATCGATCTCTCCACGAAACAAAGGAATGTTTTACACAAACGATAACTAGCACAGCCTTCTGGGAGTGCATCATTCAGTGCAAACCACCTGTGGCCCTTATTGGTGCACAGCGTCTCAACAGCAGCCGGGCTTGCTTCAACCGATAGTTTCGAACATCCAGACGTTAATCAGCAAGGAGCATTTCTAGCCCTAGTTCGACAAAATCTACGTCAACACGCAAGATAAAATTATAATTCGTGTTCCTCCTTTTCGTGTAACTTTTGAGTGGTATGCCTTTTAACTGATGAATGATCTGAGTGTGCTCCCTATTTCAAAGACAATGAGTTGCTCCAGAGGCAGATGCTTCCTGAAACACAAAAATACCCTTTGACCTGTATCACAAGAACAACGGGTCTCACCCAAGTTCTGTACAGGTTGCTTCCAAAACACACATTTCGTCGTACCATCACTTATTCAATGTTTGACCCTCAGACAAAATGTTACATGTACGTACACAATAGACAAGTATTAATTTTAATTATTGACAATTATTAATAAAAATTAAATTACTGCACTTAAAATATACTGCATCAGGTTACATCGTATTAACAAGATATAAAAAAATACCACTGTCTGCTTAACAGTGTATGTACAACCATACTATTGCGCCATTCAAAACGAGTAGGCCATTGCATGCTGGCGTCTGGGTCAAAATGTAGCAAATTTTAAACATTACCTACAACCTACACAACTGGGATGCCACATCAACCATCGCCCCCTACGGACAGGCTCTTGTCCACATGCAGGCCGGTGCAGGGCCACCACACCTTGTGCCACACGAGGGCAGCTGCTACTTGGGGATGCCTTTCGAGTGTTTGAGACGAGATACGCTACAAAACTCCGAATTGCCAAAGGCGATTTTGCAAGCACCATAAAAATGCAATTGATAACAGTGACTGCTTGGCAGCTTATGGACTCTCGCTCCTGGTTAGAGAGATCTACCCAACGCACAGGTCCACAAAAGACTGGCCACTCTTAAACTGCAGGTTGAATCTAGGAATTGAGTGTTCAACTTAACATTCTTGGTTCAAGGCCTGTGACAAAGGTGCATCTATTGGAGCGACATCTCAAGTTACACATCTACCGGGTCTCCATTTGACTTTGTATTGTCTCGGAGGAAGTCCACCCACACCTCCACTTCCACAAACTGCTGGGAGTTGCATAGCTCTGCCTCGCAGTCAGAATTTTCCTCCTGCTTCACGTTGCCTCCATCGATTTGACGGTCCGATTTTGAATCTTCAGCTTCACATTTTACCTTCACTTCTTCGCTCTTAACCATCACTTCTTCACATTTCACCTTCACTTCTTCATATTTCACCTTGATACCTTTAAAAGTGTCCAAACCGGGATTTTCTTCCGGTTCTTGTTTGATGAGGGATGGGCTCGCGGCACTTGGACTTTCACAAGCTGATTTCAGACTCCACTCCTTGTGGATCTTCTGATGCTTGTGTGTTCTCTGGTGTCTTTGAAGATTTGGTGAAAGTGTAAATGCTTTCCTGCACGGAGTGCACCTGAAGGGTTTCTCTCCCGTGTGTTTCTCTGGTGTTCTACATGAGCAGATGAACGTGCAAACGCCTTCCACACACACTGCACTTGAAGGGTTTCTCTCCTGTGTGTTCTCTGGTGTATTACAAGAGTAGATGAAAGTGTAAACGCCTTCCCACACACACTGCACGTGAAGGGTTTCTCTCCTGTGTGTGTTCTCTGGTGTATTACAAGAGCAGATGAACGTGCAAACGCCTTCCCACACACACTGCACTTGAAGGGTTTATCTCCCGTGTGTGTTCTCTGGTGTTTTTTAAGAGCAGATGACTGTGAAAACGCCTTCCTACAAAGAGTGCATTTGAAGGGTTTCTCTCCCGTGTGTTTTCTCTGGTGTTCTCCAAGAGCAGATGAACGGGCAAATGCCTTCCCACACACACTGCACTTGAAGGGTTTCTCTCCCGTGTGTGTTCTCTGGTGTGCTACAAGAAGAGATGAATGTGCAAACGCCTTCCCACACACACTGCACCTGAAGGGTTTCTCTCCCGTGTGTGTTCTCTGGTGTGCTACAAGAGGAGATGAATGTGCAAACGCCTTCCCACACACACCGCACTTGAAGGGTTTCTCTCCCGTGTGTGTTCTCTGGTGTGCTACAAGAGCAGATGACTGTGCAAACGCCTTCCCACACACACTGCACTTGAAGGGTTTCTCTCCCGTGTGTGTTCTCTGGTGTGTTACAAGAGTAGATGAAAGTGTAAACACCTTCCCACACACACTACACTTGAAGGGTTTCTCTCCCGTGTGTGTTCTCTGGTGTTCTACAAGAGCAGATGACTGTGCAAACGCTTTCCCACACACACTGCACTTGAAGGGTTTCTCTCCCGTGTGTGTTCTCTGGTGTTTTTCAAGAGAAGATGACTGTGAAAATGCCTTCCCACACACACTGCACTTGAAGGGTTTCTCTCCCGTGTGTGTTCTCTGGTGCCGTGTCAAATTTCCAGGATGATCCGTGCTGTATGCACACCGGTCGCATTGTTGCCTTTTTGCACCGAGTTGTGCCGAGTGCCTTTGCTCCATCAGACAAATTCTGCAGAGGAAGCGACAGTTGCAGACATAATTTTTATATCCACACCATCTACACATCAGTATGATGCACAGAGGAATGCATATACACAGTCACATGTATATACTTATTCATATTTCATGATATAGTGAAAAAGTTTCCCAAATTCATCACCCAGGCTGTTATGGCACACAATGAGGGCAAATGGTCATAAACATGCCTGGAAGCCCTAGTATCTTCAAAATTAATGTTAACCCAAAACTCCGAGCACACAATTTCGGTTGTCTGGCTTCAAAAGGAATATTATAAGCTATTCAGAATAATAGTGTTGAAAATTATACTATTTGTGTTATGCAGAAATGCATAAATTAATGTTCAAACGCAACTTAGAGGTGTGAAGCCAGGCACAGATGTCCTTGAATGCTGGGATGAACAGTTCCGAATTCAGCTGTACGTGTGCTGTGATAATGTCCCGACTCCATTTTTACAAAGAGTTCCAGAGGAAAACAAAAAAACTACCATTTGATACAACCTCCGTGCTCAATAGAATTAATAGACTTTACTGCAAATACAAACTTGACACTGTCACACTCAGAGGAGGAGCCAGGATTTTCAGGTATGGAGGGCAACCCTTCCAGCAATGAAAAATGATAGTTGTTGTAAGGACTTGTCCCTTGCTTTTTAATCGACGCGTGTGATCGGTATCGCGCTCGCCGAAGGTGTTTGCCTTCAGGGAAGTCGTGTACTGTATACGCAACTGCGTACAATTCCGAGTCGCTTGTAGCTGCTTTGCCGTTACTTATTTCCAATTATGGATTCGGACTGTTGTTCTCTCATAGAGTTCCTGGCACGTAATATGCCACACGGTGGCAGTGGGGTCGCAAAATGCCGATTTAGCTATATATAAAAGGGAAATGTGTGTATGTGTCTGTTCGAAATGTTTAGCATACTTCTCAACATGTTACACACTTGAAATTTGGCATGTGGGTAGGTTCCATACGGTACACAATGTAAAAAGTATAAAATTTGACTTCTGTATTTTTTTTGGGGGGGGGGGGGGGCGGGATGACTACGAAGTGTGTGGCGTCAACCCACAACACTGCTGAGCTAAATGGTCTGCAATGCTTAGAGCTGTTCAGAGCGTGCCGGGAGATTTTAGGTGGCGCTTTGCTTCTGGCCGATGAAGTCATTGGCTCCTCGGAGTTTCAATACATATTCGTGCAAATAACGGGTACAACTGCTATCTTAAACATAAAGCAGAAATTGCATCTGTTTGTTTGTGTTTAGCAGCAAAAACTCTCCAACGCGGAGTTCTGGCGTCATGAAATTTGCACAGCTCACTGTCTGGAATTTCTAAGTGAACGCGACTATTTTCAGCTCGCCATGTCATTCCCTTCCCGAGTGGCCAAATCGACCTTACATAGAAGTGGGTTAAGTTTTAATTTCCTTGAGTGAAAACATCCGATTTAGGTAAATTTATTTGTTTCGGATTTTTTTCTTTCTTGCAAGCATCAATTTTTTTCAGGGTTTTCAGTGAAATATGAGGGAATATGAAATTAATCCAAGACAAGAATCCAAGTCCTGGGCGAAGCCGGGTAGTGAAGCAAGTCTTATATATAAAAGTTTCCACGCGCTCCCGCTTGCGGGGATTTGGCTCTCGAACGATGGGCTATATGTAGAAAAAAAATTGCCAGGCGGCACGCCCTAAGCCCCGCGGTGGGAATAGGCTCTTTAGTTTTCCCATCCCTAAACTTTAAAGTAGTTTAATTAACAAATTTGTGCCGTTTCTATTATTAATTATTTACTTATTGCGCGACATCGACCGTACCAACTGACGCCAATTGCGTGGGGGGGGGGGCGGACCCTACCAAGTGATGCGCATTCGCTCCACCTCACGGGACATTTACTTTTACGTGTTTAACAGCCAACACATACACACATGACGCTGCGGATATTTCTTCACAGTGTCATGTCCTCTTCGCCCCTCCCCCCAACACGATGTGTCCAGTTTATACTACAGACTCCCTAGATAATAATATTTTACTGCTTACATACCATTATTCTTGCATGGGCGGGGATGCTGGGTGGGGGGTAGCGGCCCAGCCCCTAGCCTGGCAACGTGCCAACTCCGCCTCCTCGCCAATGTAGGCCAGGACGGGGGCTACGCATGGCACAAGGCCTCAACACGCCTATGGTAAGTACAAAGTTCCAAGTTTCTTACACTAACAAATCAAGTCCAATGTTTTCTATTATTAAACACATTAGTTGACAAACATTACAATAATAATGTTTGTGTGCACAAAACTCCTTATTTTTAGGTTGCTAAATTTTCCATTTTTTGCTGCGCTTTTATGACGCTGCGACGGTCTGCCTGTCTGTGATGTGGCCATGTACGCCCATGTGATGTGTGTGTCAGTCCATGTGTGTGTTAGTCTACATGTGTGTGTTAGTCCACATGTGTGTGTGTTAGTCCACATGTGTGTAGTCCACATGTGTATGTAAGTCTATACATGTGTGTTACTCGATATGTGTGTGTAAGTCAATGCGTTTGTGCGAGTCCATATGTGTGTACATCCATGTCTGTGTATCTCAAGTAGATGTCTGTGTGTCGTATGTGTGTAGGGCTGTGTGTGTATCAGTCTATCTATGTGTGTCTAAGTCCATGTGTGTGTGTCTTAGTCCACATGTGTGTGAGTAAGTACATATGTGTGTTTATGTCAATGTGTGTGTGAGTCCATGTATGTCTGTGTGTGAGTCGCTGTATGTGTGTACGTCGATATATGTGTGTAACTCCATGTGTGTATCTCTCAAGTGGATGTCTATGTGTGACAGTCTGTATGTGTGTGTACGGCAATGTGTGTGTCACTCTATGTATGTATGTGTGTGAGTCGCTGTATGTGTGTACATCCATATGTGTGTGTAACTCCATGTGTGTGTATCTCAAGTGGATGTCTATGTGTGTGCGAGTCCATATGTGTGTGTGTCTGAGTGTTTGGGTAAAGAGAGACAGAGGCCTCGCATTGATTACTTTCTGCGAAAGCGATCAAATCAGTCGAATGAAGCACAGCAACTGGACGCAAACCATAGTTTGCAGTGCATCAGTACCACTGTCATGGAGGACGTAAACTCAAGCACCGAAGTAACAACTGAGGTGGAACCAACAACAGGAGTGGAACTCACCCAGCCTCCCAGACCTGCAGTCGAGAGGAGACTACCAGGGCACAAACCGTATGTGAAGTGGCCTGGCACCAGTGACAAGAAGTTGTGGAAACAGTGAATACTGACCTTACCTTGACCCTCGAGAAACTTCGAGGCACAGTGGAGAAGAAGTTGGAGAGGATGGGGGACATCATCTATGAGTATGGGGCAGAAAGCTTTGGAGTGCAAGAGGCAAAAGGCGGGAGAAAGGTTCCAACCCCACCAGTTTCCAGGAGGCAACAAGAAATCAAGCGCCTCGTTCAAGAAAGGAGACAGCTTAAGAAACAGTGGAAGAAAGCCTCGGAAGTGGAAAAGGAGGGCATAGAGGTACTTCAGGCTGACATCAAAACCCGGTTGGCATCCCTCCGTAGAGCAGAGAACCTACGGAAACGCAGAAGGAAGAAAGAACAAACTATAACTCGATTCTATAAAGATCCCTTCAAGTTCCTTAAAAGTCTCTTCACGAAGGAAAAAAGTGGAGTTCTAAAAACAACAAAGAAAGACCTAGAAGAGCACCTGAGAACAACAAACTTTGACTCAAAGCGACATGAACATCTGGCCATCCCATCAGATATCCCACCCATTGAACCCCCGTAACATCATATTGAGACCAGCCCTCCGACATGGAAAGAGGTGGAAAACACAGTTCGAAGGGCAAGAACAGCATCAGCCCCGGGCCAAATGGAGTCCCGTACAAAGTGTATAAGAATGCACCAGACGTCCTGAGGTTCCTCTGGAGGCTTATGAGAACAGCTTGGCAAAAAAAAAAATAATACCAAAAGTGTGGCGTAGGGCAGGCGGGGTCCTGATCCCTAAGGAGAAGGATGCAGTGAACATCAGCCAATTCCGCCCAATCTTCTTACTGAATGTCGAGGGTAAAATCTTATTTAGGGTCATTGCCCGGAGGATGGCCGAGTACCTGCAAAGGAATGCGTACGTCGATACATCTGTACAGAAGGCAGGAATATCAGGGTTCTCTGGCTGCTTGGAACATTCCAGCATGATCTGGCACCAGATACAAATGGCCAAGGTGGAGAAAAGGGACCTTCATGTAGTCTTCCTCGACCTCGCCAATGCATTTGGCTCTGTGCCCCATAAACTCCTGTGGTCTGCCTTCAGATTTTTCCACATACCGGACACCATCACAACCCTGGTGAAGTCGTACTTTCAGGATCTGCAGTTCTGCTTCACCACCTCAGAGTTCACCACCTCATGGCAATGCCTGAATGTAGGTATAATGGCGGGATGTACCATTTCTCCATTGGCATTCATAATGGCAATGGAGGTTATCAGATCCTCAAAATGGGTTGCTGGTAAACAGCGAGTCGACTCTGGTTTTCGCCTCCCTCCACTCAGAGCCTACATGGACGACATTACAACATTGCCACCACTGTCCCATGCACCAGGAGACTGCTCAGAAAACTCGAGGAGAACATCAGCTGGGCCCGTATGAAGATTAAACCATCCAAGTCACGCAGCATCTCGATTGTGAAGGGAGTACTCTGTGACCTGAAATTCTTCATCAGAGATGACCAAATCCCAAGTGTCTGAGCAGCCGGTAAAAAGCCTTGGAAGGTGGTATGATGCAAGCCTGAAGGACAAAAACCAGGTGCAACAGCTGCGCAAAGACATCAGTAGTAGCCTACAGTCCATCGACAACACCCAGCTACCTTGAAAGTTAAAGGCCTGATGTCTGCAGTTTGGTCTGTTGTGGCCCCTAGCAGTGTATGAGGTTCCAATCTCAACAGTGGAGAAGATGGAAAGAGGAGTCACGAGCTACTTAAAGAAGTGGCTCGGAGTTTCACGATGCCTTACCACCATAGGCCTCTATGGAGATGGTGTCCTCAAGCTGCCCCTCACCAGTCTAACCGAGGAATTCAAGTGTGCAAAAACCAGGCTCCAGATGACACTGAATTAATCTCGAGACCCAGTGGTGAGCAACAACGCGCCGACCTTGGCAACTGGGCGCAAATGGAGGCCAGGAAAAGCAGTCCAGGAGGCAACAGCAGCCCTCGGACATGCTGATATTGTGGGTCATGTTCAGCAAGGGAGAGGAGGCCTTGGGCTAACTAGCCGTGCTGCTTGGAGTAAGGCCACTGCACCAGAGCGGCGGAAGATGGTAGTGCAGGAAGTACGCCATCAGGAGGAGGCTGCAAGGTGGGCCAAGGCAGTCTCTCTTGCCAAACAGGGACAGTGGACTCGATGGGACAGTGTGGAGAAGAGGAAGATCAGCTGGAAGGATCTGTGGGCCATGGAAGCGAGGCGGTTGAGCTTTTCCATCAGAGCAACATATGACGTCCTTCTAACACCAGTTAATCTTCACCAATGGTATGGTGAAGATCCGGACTGTGCCCTCTGTTCCATACCAGCCAACCTCAGGCACATTCTCACAGGGTGTAAAACAAGCCTCACCCAAGGACGCTACACTTGGCGTCACAACCAAGTCCTTAAAAACCTTGCTTCCGCCCTGGAGAACAAGCGAGCTGCCACCAACTTCCTACCACCCCCAGCAGCATCACACCCCTTACGGACGACCTTTGTCCGCGAAGGGGCTAAACCACCGAAGAGCGGCTCTACACCAATAGAGCGAGACCAGCTGCGCTTGGCCCGTGACTGGAAAATGCTCGCTGACATTGGCCGGCAACTTGTGTTTCCTCCGGAGATCGCAACCACCACCCTAAGACCTGACATGGTGCTCTGGTCCCGTTCGCTCAAGAAGGTCTTCATCATTGAGCTCACAGTACCCTGGGAGGACTCAGTAGATGAGGCTTATGAGCTAAAACATCTGCGCTATGCCGATCTAGCTGCCGAAGCACGGCATCATGGCTGAACACAGAAGTCCGACCAGTGGAGGTGGGCTGCAAAGGTTTTGTGGCAACATCTACAACCAGACTGCTTAGAGATCTGGGAATTAAGGGCCAGAGCCAGCGTTCGGCAATCAGAGCTGTATCGGAGGCGGCAGAAGGCAGCAGTCAGTGGCTCTGGATGAAGAGGAAAGACCCCAGCTGGGCCCCAAAGTGAGAGGGCCAGGAGGTATGCAGTCAACAATGCTTGACTCAGGGAGGACGCCCCTGCCATGCATAGTCCCATGTGATGTTGGCTATCAACAAGGCAACTCCTATGACTAATTGGGAATGGGATGCAAGCGTAGGATTGATCACCCTGTCGCTGGCCGCCTTTGGGGAGGGTGTATAGTATGAAAGGCCGAAACACCCTAGGAACCAAAGGTACTGACGATGCGCTCCCCAAATTTCACCAGGCTCACTGTTCATGAACTCTTGGAAGTGCTTGCACAAAGGATAGTAACATCTCATCCTGTGTTCTTTGGAATCCGTGTGTGTTAGTTGCTGTGTGTGCATGCCTCCATGTTAGTCAGTGTAAGTCAATTTCTTTGCGTATCTGTAGGCCCATGTGTGCGTCTTAGTCCATGTGTGTGCTTTATTGACCTGTTCAAGGCCTATGATACCATCAGTAGGTCTGGCCTCTGGGTTGTTCTTCGTGCTTTCCGAGTCCCTCACCCACTGCTCACCATCTGTAATGACCTTCATGATGGTGAGCGGCCCCGCGTCAAATTACGTGGCCGTGAGTCAGAGCCATTCTCTGTACACCTTGGGGTGCAACAAGGATGTCCTCTGGCTCCCACATTATTTTACATATATTTGGACCACGTAGTTCCTGAAGCCTTCAATGGCTGCACCGCTATAATTTCCATCTGGTACAGATACAATGGGAGGCTGATCGATGCCCGGGTGCGGTCAAGAGATGGCTCCCTATTGCTCAACCACGTTATGTATGCCGATGATCTGCTAATTGCTGCTCACTCGGAGGACGAGTTGGAGGTGCTCCTGCTGAACCTGGAGCTTGCCACCAAGAGGTGGGGGCCTTACCATCAGCCCCACCAAAACGAATCACCTTCCTGGGTATTTTGTACCATCGGACAATCCATCCCACAGCTCACAATTGGAAATGCAGCAGTTGTGTAGAGATTGGAGAGATTTCCATACCTGGCCAGTGTGCTCTTGACTGGCTCCGGTTTAACAGCAGAGGTCTCAATCCAAATCAGTCGAGCGCCATTATCTTTTCATCAGCTGCGTAACGCTGTGTGGAAGCTACCTGGACTCTCGCTCCGCATGAAGCTCCAGGTCTTCTCGGCCACGGTAATTCCCTCCCTTCTCTACACTTGCGAAACGTGCACCCCCTAATGGAACATCTTTACCGGTTAGAAACATTTAGGCTGGCCTGATAACGATCCATTCTGGCTTTAACCATATGTGTGTGTGTGTCGAAGTCGATGTGTTTCTATGTGTGTGGGTCGATGTCTGTGTGGAAGTTCATGTGTGTGTCTGCCTTTTTTGCCCGGGCAACGCCGGGTACTAACCGCTAATTATTAATAAATCCCAATGGTCCTATCAAAATTAGGGATTTCGATTGGATTGTTGGGGGGTGGGGGCACGTGCCACCCCACTGGCTCCGCCACTGTCACACACTGGCATGGTTCACAGGTGGTGGTGTGTCCAGACCCACGCCTGGCTACCTTCACCTGCTCAGTATTAATGCTTCCTCACTCCACCAAGTAATTCATTGAGGATCAATCAACATCGCCGAGGCTGCCTGTCTCTCTCTCTCTCTCCGTGGTCGCGTGGATTTTCCTCCGGATTCCCCGGTTTCCCCTCCACATGTAGAGAGTGAACACCGCCATGCGTCCAGAGTGAACACCACCACGCTGTTGATAAGCCTCACCTTGTGTTGTGAGCAGGTCGCTTCTGAAAACAAGAGCGGTATAGCAGCTCAAGCGTTCTTGGCCTGGTATAAAAACCTGTACGAAGATTTAAAGTAAAACAAAGTTACAAAGTGGTGAGCCGTGTGAAGACAAATTAAACTTAAGCGACAGAATTGAAGCAAACGCGATCAGACGAGGGCAGGAGGCAAGGCCCCGCGTTGTAAAGTTCCAACGTGGACATCGCTTCTATGCTCGCTGCTACTCAATTGGCATCCCTACGAGAGAGAGTGAGGCTCTACCTCGGTAAACAACAACAGCCACAACCACCACCACAACAACCACCACAACAACCACCACCACCACAACAACCACCACCACAACAACCACCACAACAACAACCACCACAACAACCACAACAACAACCACCACAACAACCACCACCACAACAACCACCACCACCACCACAATCGCGATGAGAATTTCTCACCTTGGATTTCAGCGCACGAGCGGAGCGGCAGCTTCTTGTTACCTCGCGACGTCACGCGGCAGCAGGAGGTGACATGACGTCACTTGCGGGGTACGATAATACTCCCCTCCCACAACGAGCGGCTCTGTAACTTAAATACATTATGTTAATGAGCCTGCCCCAAACGTGTGGTGTGTGTGTACGCGCGCACACGTGTGGTGTGTGTGTACGCGCGCACACGTGTGTGTGTGTACACTGTGTGTACACTGTCATAAAAACACGTGTACACACTGTGTGTGTGTACACTGTGTGTGTACACGTTCCAATTTAGTGTAAAGTAAAGGTACGGTATGGCAAAATTAAAATGGGTGATATCCCACGAATGTAACAAAACGATAGACGAAATTCAAGAAAGTCCAACGTATTTAGCAGTATAACATTAATCAGCATCGCAATCTAAACAATAGCAATGCATTGACGAAATACGCTGAAATAAGTGTACATTAAAGAACAGCAGTACGCACAGGTAAGTTGAGCAGCAGGCTACAGTCTAGATTATAGACTGCCAGTACGCGGACTCATTGACATAAGCATTGCTACAGTCAACATAAAAAGCTGGCAATACGGGCAGCAGCTGAAAAGCAGGATGCAGTCGACATAAAAGGCTGGCAGTACACTGAGTAACGTAAATAAGCAGGAAACAGATTATAGACTGGCATACACTCATAATGCCCAAAAGCTAAATTAGCAGTGTAGATAATAGTGCCAGTACACTGACGTTAATTAATGAGCAGGCAGCAGGCAAATGCACAGACTGGCAGTACACCATCGCAGCGTCATAAAAACACAGCTAAAGAAAATATTTAGCAACCAAATAATGAAATATTAGTTTCTGCACACAAACATTATTATTGTAATATTTGCCAACTTATTTGTTCCATAATAGTAACAATAAACCTGAGTTCTTAGTGAAATATTCAATAAAATTGTACTTTACATTGCCGTGGTGAGGCCTAGTCCCGTGCAGAGCCTGCGGCCTCGCCTAGATTGCCCAGCCGGAGGTGACATTGCCAGGCTGGGGGCTGGGCCGCTCTCCCACCCGCGCTGCAATAATGCTATCTAAGTGCTATAATATTAATATATACGGACTTTATAGCAGTAACTGCACGCATTGGGGTGGGGGTTATAATACTGTGAAAAATGAACCTCAGCGTTGTGTATATTTTTTAAGCATTGTTAACGCGAATTAAAATTTTAGCGATCGTGTGCGTTGCTAGGGGCGCAATTGCGTGCTTTGTCCCGTGGCGGGCGGCAAAACTATATATGAATAAGTAACGAAATATCACACTAAATCACTAATTAAACTAATTTAAAGGCGACGGATGTGAAAATGAATAGTGCTTATGTTGTATATATAGGCCTGTTTCCAAAATTTATATTAAGAATAATTCTGCGAATATTTATTTTAATCAATCGCGGTGTCGCATGGGGCAAAAGGGGTGATGCGAACCCCCCTCCCCTCACACAGCAGCTGCCTTTCACACTCGGGACCAGGCAGCCGGAGATCAGCCATAAAGGTAAAAAAAACAAGAGAAGGGGGGGGCTAATGAGATTCTGGGGAATCTCTACATGACTTCAAAAGGCCCCTAAAAAGAGTACATACAGTAGGCGCCACGAATTAAAAAAATCTTTTCTCTTAATACAACGGTGAAAGTTCAGAACTTAGTGACAAAAATAAGTCGACATCATAGTCTGCCAACATACTTACCCAGATTAAAACCAGACTGCAGTCACATTGGTGGCTTTGAATTATCACTTACCTTATTTTACTCTCATTCACCTCACATTGTTTCTTATTGTATCTTGATATCTACGTGACTTTACAAAAAAAAACAAGGAATATTAATTCCAGCAGTCAAGAAAGCTTAACTGAAAACTTAGCTATATCTCTAACCTCAGGACATCAAAATATAACGAGTAAAACAGCACAATCCCTGGATACAGACAAAGGTTAATAAAACCCTAGGAATATACGTGGTAATAACAATGCTAAATCACAAATCTTGGATAAACATAAACCAAATAATAATTATAAAGTAGTAGACCGAGGGTCACCCAGAAGAATAAAAAAAAGCAAAACAGGTCAATCACACATAATCAAGATAAAATGTATCCCAAAGAGAGCCTCCCAACCGCCTTCGTCTCCCAGCAGCACGTGATAGAAAAATTTGCATATGCATGCAGAGGGCATCTCCCCTTAAAAGAAAACACCATGAAGGAACTCCAAACTACGATGTAAGTACTGTAAACACTGCTACAAACATACCTTGAGTCACTTACAGAATCAGAACTACAAAAGTGGTACGGTATCAAGCTATAAGAGGTAAAATAATATTTTTTTCAAACGGTACAAGAGAAACGACTTCAAAGGCCAGTGCCCCTCTCTGTGAGAGAGAAGAAAATATAACACCCCACCGCGAGAGAAGATGGGGGGGGGGGNAATGCGACCGGACAGGGGGAACCCCTCCCTCCAGAGTCATTATTACAAAATAATAAACTCAAAAGGGCAATTTGGAGCATTTTCAAAGTTCAAATTCATTTATTAGGTATAGCCCTGTGAGCCATTCGGCTCTTGAATCAGGTGCAACCGCAACAAACAAAAAACTAAAACATGAACAAGAAAACATCTTAAAGTAACTATGTGCAAACAGAAAATCCAAGAAAAGACAGCAAAATATTGCAGAAAAATCACCGTACACCAACCCTGTGCAAATATCCCAGTCAAACAACAACAACCACAAGACAACTTAGATTAAGGCCATCAGTCTAACTCTGTACTACAACAAACAAACATGGCCAAACCAAAAAACTTTTCGAAAATCACCAAAATAAAGCCATAAAAGCAATGAAACATAGGAACTGTGACCGGATTTTCACAATAAACGACATAAACAACATGTGAGAAGGCGAGCAGAGGAGAGAATTTCAGATATGAACAGTGACACGAGACATCCAATTCAGTGCTGCGATCGGCAGGCTCCGGAACCTGCCCCGTGACTGGCACATCGTCAACGAGCTGCATCAGCAGAAGCCACGAGTCTACAAAGTCAACGCAAAGAGAGTACTGCAAGCGGCAAGCTCCGGGGTGGGACTCTGCAATCAACCAAGGATGGCGAGGCTTGCCGAGTAGCGATGGGTCACCGAGTACGAGTTCAGCGCTGACAGAAGAAGTATCGCTCAAAGTTATTCTACACTGAGTGCCAGCTCCCACGAGCAGCTGCAGCCCAAGAGATAGAGTAACGAGCAATGATGAGCAATCAACCGGGAGAAAGGGCGGAAAACGCCAAGCATCGACCAAGCCAGCATCGCAGAGAACCAGCTGCACGCGCAACCAAGCATCGCCAGAGAGCACGGAGCCGGAGAGAGAGCGCAGCAGCGCCACCAGCGTCACCGAGCAAGGGTGTCAGCTGCCAGCGGACAAGCGCGATTACTATCATGCACCTTCAAAGACAAGCGTCGTGCCGACTCAGCTCATCCAGCAGGGGAAAGAGCCTGACCAGCTGCCCGTGAGGAAGAGAGCGCCAGCGAGAGCGCCGTGGGTTTGACCCACACACACCAACCAGCACCAGCTGGGAACCAAGACAAGAGTGAGAAATGGCGACCAGCGGACGAGCTGCGGGCGCTATCTGACGACGGAATCATCGTGCACCGCCGATGGCGAGCGTCGTACCGACTCTTCATCCAACAGTGGACAAGCAGCTCCAGCTGCTGCCGAGCGAGCGAGGAAGCCATATGTATGACCCTCCCCCACACTCACGCACTAACACATCGCCCGACGTCTGCTTAACGCAAATAATTAAACCAGACAAAACCACCAACACACATAAAGCACATACCGGGACTAATAATAAGACCAATGATAAGTGCGTCAACTATTAGCTGATAATGAAGAACATTGCTGCCCATTGAGTTACGTGGATACGGTCGTTTAGAAGTATTTTAGTCGTTATTTTTGTTAATTGTAACTGTACCAATGAATTCATTGACGAAACTAAACGTTTAGAAACCTGCGTTACGAATCCACACCCTCACATGGAGACTATTGTGTTGAAATCTTTCTTTTGATCACAGAATTTTGCCCGCGAATGTATTGAAGCCTTAGCCAATTGATAAGTATTTGCTGAAGCAGGCAGACTGCTGCACACCATTGTTCCAAGACACTTCGTTAATTACATAATCTTACCAATGAATTCATTGAGCTCTACTTTTGCCTTCGGGACATGCTTCTTTATTGCCGTTCGTATGAATATCGTCACATTAATTTTTAAGGACTTTTTCCTATCGCCGTATATGCTCGCGTTACTCTGAGGAATGTATCGATTGTTCTGTTACCAGTTTAACAACGTAATAATTGAGGGTTAAATGTACGGATCAATGAGAACATCTCCAGGAGGACTTTGTTGACAATTCCAAGCATAGGAGTTTGCATATTAGAATGCTATGTTTTTTTTTAGAGATTAAAGTTGCTTAACACAGAAGTGTCTGAGTGGTGCCTTCCTAAGTTCATGCATAATAATCTTAATTATGAGAACAATCAGTAAATGTTAAAGCGAGAATTGTATTATCCCGATTGATAATACAACCCAACACAACGAAGTCAAGCTAATTTAGCATAATTACATCACACTTGCATAACTTCATTGTATTATCCCGATTGATAATACAACACAAGACGAGGCAGAACCTAATTATAACTGAACGCATTAACATAATTGCATACATTTGCATAACGTAATACAAGTATACATTCCTAAATAGCATGAATTGTGTAATTTCATAAATTAGCATAATTTCAAATACTTGCACGTTTTCCAATTTTCATTTAATTTTATTTTTTCATAAAATTTTCATGACCCAACATATACAACACTTGCCAACCGCGGGGCTTACAGTGTGGTGGCAATCATTTTTTTACGTTAACCCCATCGTTTTCACGCGCCCCTGCATGAACGGAGGCGCAGGGACAGACGTTCGATCACGTTGGAATCGATCTGCAGATGGCGGTCTTCTCGCACGGCAAGCTCTATGTCGCCTTATCTCGATCCCGCGATCCAAACCAGGTAAAAGTCCGCATCGAAACGAATCCACGGCAAGGCCATCTACTTCACGACAGAGAAAATTCACACGAAATGTTTTAGTCTTCCAGATGTAAAATGATATAAGCTTTTAATGAATAAATACAATTATATAATAAAAAAATAATAAAATTCAAAGTTCTTTCATTTTAAAACTTCAAAACGGAGCATTGGGAGCTTGCGTGAATGCATCGCTCGTGTGCAATTTTTTTGTGACTTTCCTGGCCGAAGGTCGTAAATGGTTGAGGGGCGCCGCAGGCGGTCAGGCTTGCTTAAACCCATGGTTGTGAACATCCAGACGTTAATCGACAAGGACCATTTTTTGTACTCATTCGCCAACATATAAGACGTCATGCAAAATTCGAATGAGTGTTATGGAGAATGTATCTACTAGATGTGCTCTGCCTTGTAACCGAATACAAATCTGTACCAAAATGCATTTCAAATGGGCTCTTAAAATTACCTCCTTGCTATGAAGCAGATCAGCAGACACGACATCTTTCATTTATCGATCTCTCCACAAAACAAAGGAATGTTTTACACAAACTATAACTAGCAGCCTTCTGAGAGTACACCATTGATTCAGTGCAAGCCACCTGTGGACCCTTATTGGTGCACAGCGTCTCAACAGCAGCCGGGCTTGCTTAAACCAATAGTTTCAAACACACAGACGTGAACCAGCAAGGAGCATTTCTAGTCCGAGTTAATCTACGTCAACACGTAATACAAAATTATAATTCGTGTTGTAGAGAATGTATCTCCTCTGCGTGTAACTTTTAAGTGGTATGCCTTGCAATTGATGAATGATCCAAGTGTGCTCCCTATTTCAAAGACAATGAGTTGCTCGAGAGGCAGATGCTTCCTGAAAACACAAAAAATACCCTTTGACCTGTATCACAAGAACAACGGGTCTCACCCAACTTATCTGTACAGGTTACTTCCAAAACACATACTTTGTCTTAACATCACTTATTCAATGTTTGACCCTTATAGACAAAATGTTACATGTACGCACAATCAGACAAGTATTTATTCTAAATTATGGAGTCATTTGAACAAAATTTAATTAATGCACTGAAATATGCTGCATCAGGTTACATCGCATTGACAAGAAGCTATTTTAAAAAATACACACCATCTGCTTGACAGTGTATGTACAACATACTATTGTCATTCGAAACGAGTAGGCCATTGAATACTGGCGTCTGGGTCAAAATTTATCACATTTTAAACATTACCTACAACCTACACAACTGGGATGCCAAATTAACCATCACCCCCTACTGACAGGCTCTTGTCCACATGCAGGCTGGTGCAGGGCCACCACCTTGTGCCACACAGGGGCAGCTGCTACTTGGGGATGCTCGAGTGTTTGAGACGGGATACGATACAAAACTCCGAATTGCCGAGGCGATTAAGCAAGCACCATATAAATGCAATTGATAAAAGTTAATGCTTGGGAGCGTATTGGCTCTCGGTCCTGGTCAGAGATCTACCCACAGGTCCACAAAAGACTGGCCGCTCTTAAACTGCAGGTTGAATCTAGGAATTGAGTGTTCAACTTAACATTCTTGGTTCAAGGCCTGTGACAAAGGTGCATCTATTGGAGCGACATCGTCTCAAGATGACACATCTACTGGGTCTCCATTTGACTTTGTATTGTCTCGGAGGAAGTCCACCCACACCTCCACTTCCACAAACTGCTGGGAGTTGCCTCGCTCTGCCTCACAGTCAGAAATATCCTCCTGCTTCACATTGCCTTCATCGATGTTAAGGTCCGATTTTGGAGTTGAATCTTCATCTTCACATTTCACCTTCACCTCTTCATATTTCACCTTGATACCTTTAAAAGTGTCCAAGATGGTATTTTCTTCCGGTTCTTGTTTGGTGAGGGATGGGCTCATTTCGGCACTTTGACTTTCACAAGCTGGTTTCAGACTCCACTCCTTGTGGATTTCTGTGCTTGTGTGTTCTCTGGTGTCTTTGAAGATTTGATGAAAGTGCAAATGCCTTCCCGCACGGAGTGCACCTGAAGGGGTTCTCTCCCGTGTGTGTTCTCTGGTGTCTTACAAGACTATGTGACCGTGCAAACGCCTTCCCACACACACTGCACTTGAAGGGTTTCTCCCCCGTATGTGTTCTCTGGTGTTCTACAAGAGGAGATGAATTTGCAAATGCCTTCCCACACACACTGCACTTGAAGGGTTTCTCTCCCGTGTGTGTTCTCTGGTGTGCTACAAGAGGAGATGACTGTGCAAATGCCTTCCCACACACACTGCACTTGAAGGGTTTCTCTCCCGTGTGTGTTCTCTGGTGTGCTATAAGAGGAGATGACTGTGCAAACGCCTTCCCACACACACTGCACTTGAAGGGTTTTTCTCCGGTGTGTGTTCTCTGGTGTTCTACAAGAGAATTTGACTGTGCAAACGCCTTCCCACACACACTGCACTTGAAGGGTTTTTCTCCGTGTGTGTTCTCTGGTGTGTTACAAGAGTAGATGAAAGTGCAAACGCCTTCCCACAAACACTGCACTTGAAGAGTTTCTCTCCCGTGTGTGTTGTCTGGTGTGTTACAAGAGCAGATGACTGTGCAAATGCCTTCCCACACTCACTGCACTTGAAGGGTTTCTCTCCTGTGTGTGTTCTCTGGTGGTTACAAGAGTAGATGAAAGTGCAAACGCCTTCCCACACACACCGCACTTGAAGGGTTTATCTCCCGTGTGTGTTCTCTGGTGTTCTACAAGAGCAGATGAACGTGCAAACGCCTTCCACACACACTGCACTTGAAGGGTTTATCTCCCGTGTGTGTTCTCTGGTGTTCTACAAGAGCAGATGAACGTGCAAACGCCTTCTCACACACACTGCACTTGAAGGGTTTCTCTCCCGTGTGTGTTCTCTGGTGTGTTACAAGAGTAGATGAATCTAAAAACGACTTCCACACACACTGCACTTGAAGGGTTTCTCTCCCGTGTGTGTTCTCTGGTGTTTTTTAAAAGCAGATGACCATGCAAATTCCTTGTCACACACACTGCACTTGAAGGGTTTCTCTCCTGAGTGAATTATCTGGTGCTGTGTAAAATGTCCAGGGTGATCCGTGCTGTATGCACACCGGTCGCATTGTTGCCTTTTGCACCGAGCTGTGCCGAGTGCCTTTGCTCCATCAGACCAATTCTGCAGAGGAAGCGACAGAGGAAGTGACAGAGGAAGCGTCAGCTGCAGACAGAAAACAATTATATCGACACCATCTACACGTCAGTAACGAGGCACAGAGGAATGCATATACAGTGAGGGAAAAAAGTATTTGATCCCCTGCTGATTTTGTACGTTTGCCCACTGACAAAGAAATGATCAGTCTATAATTTTAATGGTAGGTTTATTTGAACAGTGAGAGACAGAATAACAACAACAAAATCCAGAAAAACGCATGTCAAAAATGTTATAAATTGATTTGTCACACACAGGCTGTTATGGCACACAATGAGGGAAAATGGTCATAAACATGCCTGGAAGCCCTAGTATCTTCAAAATGAATGTTAACCCAAAACTCCGAGCACACAATTTCAGCTGTCTGGCTACAAAAAAAATATTTATAAAAGCTAAATTCAGTTGACATAGCAAAAGGTGTTGAAAATAATACTATTTGTGTTATGCATAAATGAATGTTCAATTGCAACTTATAGGTGTGAAGACAGCCAGGCTCACGATGTCCTGGGATGAACATATCTGACTTCAGCTGCATGTGTGTGCTGCGTTAACTTCTTGACTGTTTCCATTCTTAAAAAGAGTTCCAGAGGAAAACAAAAACTATTGTTTTGATATAACCTGGGTGTTCAAGAGTGAATAGACTTTACTGCAAACACAAACTTTACATTGTCAGACACTGGCATGGTTAACAGGTGGTGGTGTTTCCAGACCCATGCCTGGCCACCTTCATCCGCTCAGTATTAATGATTCCTCACTCCACCAAGTAATTCATTGAGGATCAATCAACATCGCTGAGGCTGCGTGTCTCTCACTCTCGCAGTGGTGAGATGTTAACTACCTCTCCGACCCTGACGCCTGCTGTATATTTGGAGTTTCCATGTCTCTCTCTCTCCCGTAGTCGCGTGGATTTCCCTCCGGATCCCCCGTTGTCCTCACTCCACATGCAGAGAGTGAGTGAACACCGCCACGCTGTTGACAAGCCTCACCTTGTTGTTGTTGTGGGCAGGTTGCTTCTGAAAACAAGAGCGGTATAACAGCTCAAGCGGGCTTGGCCTGGTAAAAAATGAAAAAAACTGTACGAATATTGAAAGTAAAAAAAGTTACAAAGTGGCGAGCCGTGTGAAGACAAATTAAACTTAAGCGAGAGAATTGAAGCAAACGCGATCAGGCGAGGGCAGGAGGCAAGGCCCGCGTTGTAAAGTTACTACGTGCACATCGCTTCCATGCTCGCTGCTACTCAATTGACATCCCTACGAGAGAGAGCGAGGCTCTACCTCGGTAAACAACAACAACCACCACAACCACCACCACTACCACGATGATAATTTCTCACCTCGGATTTCAGTGCACGAGCGGAGCGGCAGCTTCCTGTTACGTCGTGACGTCACGCGGCAGCAGGTGACATGACGTCACTTGCGGGTACGATAACACTCCCACAGCGAGCGGCTCTGTAACTTAAATAAATTATGTTAATGAGCCTGGCCCATTCATGGAGGGATGGGGCGTGGGTGCGGAACCCGTCGCAATAATCTCGCGACGGCTTTCACGAATACATTATGTTAATGAGCCGCCAGTCACCGGTCGTAGCTTTGCCCAAATAAGGATTGCCACTGGAACAGATATAGGCAGTGGCCAAGAGGAGGTGACGTCACGGTCAAGTGTGCGCGGTTGGAATGGGTGACATGACGTAACTAGCGAGGCACACCTCCCCTGGCGTTTGACGCCAATGAGGTCATGCTGAGCGGTGACGTCAGAGAGCGGGTCAGAGTTCAAGTTTGTTTACAGAAGAGGAGCGGCAGTGTAGTGGTGTGCGCGCTGCGCTGCGCTCCGCATCCGACCAGCCGAGTTCCATTCTCGCTCGTGGCCAACACCGCCAGTGACGATTTTCTGAACCGGTCCTGAGCCTCCCCTACGTCAACTCAGCCTTAAACGAGTACCCGGTGCTGTGTAAGCATCGCCACTAGGGAGACAAAGGCGGCCGGGCGTGGCGCTGGCCAGCCACCCCTCGTGTGCCGTGACGACCTCCATCGGTGCTACTCCCTATGAACAGCACTTTGTCGATGTTGTGGCTTGGCTCTCCAGCACACCGGTGGCGACATTTCACGAGAAATTTTCACGTCTATAAAGAGAATATCGCCATACTAATGCCGTTTTTTGGCAAAATTGACTAAACTTCACGGCTTTATTTTTCGACAAAAGTTACATTTCCATTGTATTTAGCCTAATTACGCTATGTATTAGATTAAAAGTGGAAAATTTCACGATGAAATGTTCACGTCCCAAACAGAAAATCGTAATTTTTGGCTAAAATTGGACAAATTTTTACAGCTGTATTTTTTTACAAAAAGTGCATTGCTCGGTTGTGTTTAAAAGTGGGAAATTCTACTATGAAATTTTGAAGTAAAAAATAAACTTTTCATAGCGAGATTTTCCAAGAAAAAGTGAATTCCTCCATTTTTTTAAGGATCAGTATGCTATATATTACAAAAAAATGGGAAATTTCACGGTGAAATTTTCAGATCCCAAAAATAAATCGGCAGACTAACCTATGCCGTTTTTAGCCAAAATGGGTCACATTTTCATCGCAAAATTTTGTAACAAAAGTTAATTCCTCCTATTCATTAGCATTAGTATGCTCTATATTACTAAAAAGGTTGGATATTTCATGATGACATTTTCACATCCCAAAAATAAAATTGGCATAACTTTTTTAGGCTAAAAAAACAAATTGGCATGCTAACCTATGATGTTTTTTGACAAAATTGGGTTTGTGTTAGGGGTTAGAGTGAAGTGTTAGGATTTGGGTTAGGCTCAGGGTTTGAGTTAGGGGTTAGGGTAGGGGGGTAGGAGTTAGGGTTAAAGGTTAGGGTCCAATGCGTTGGCGTGTGCAGCAGTTTGTCTCTTGCGCACAATCGCTTCCACGCCGTCGCCCACCCTTTTGGCCCCGCCCCCTCCCTCCCGATACGTTCCATTCATTGGCTACCACATTCTGATGAGCTTCCCCCCCTCTCCTCCCCCTCAACTCGCTTTTAAGGGATTACATCTTGAATCATTGCCTCACTTGATGCAGCTAATCTGGCTGTGACGGTCCCACCTGATGACGGAGACTTGTGTTGCCTCCGAAACGTCGTGATCTTTATTTTTATTTTTTTTATTAATTTTGATGTTTTACCTACGTGACTTTACCGAAAAACCTAAGAATAAGGTTAGGGTTGGGTTAGGGTAATGTTAGGGGTTAGGGTTTTATGGTTAGTGGTTAGGGTTTGGGGTAAGCATTGGTGGTATGTTTCTTATTCTTGGTTCTTTCGGTAAAGTCACGTAGAAGGGAAGTAATAAAATAATAAAAATAAAACATAATAAAACAATTCTCACGACGTTTCGGCCACAACGCAAGCAGCCGTCCTCAGGTGAAAACCAGGTCCGTCGAGGCGACAGAGTCTGAATGAAACAGCACACGAGCTTGGAGCATATATATAAGCTGGGCGCATTGACAACGGAATTTGCATATCAAGAGGAATTAGCATATTTATGGGAAATGCAGGAATGTGATTAGTACTGCATATGCATGTGCATTATGCAGGATTAACAGCATCAAAGGGAGCTGCAGTTGCTGCTGCTGCTGCAGTTGCTGCTGCTGCTGCAGTTTCTGCTGCTGCTGTAGTTGCTGCAACTACAGCAGCAGCAACTGCAGCAGCAGCAACTGCAGCAGCAGCAACTGCTGCAGCAGCAGAAACTGCAGCAGCAGCAGAAACTGCAGCAGCAGCAGCAACTGCAGCAGCAGCAGCAACTGCAGCTCCCTTTGATGCTGTTAATCCTGCATAATGCACATGCATATGCAGTACTAATCACATTCCTGCATTTCCCATAAATATGCTAAATTCCTCTTGATATGCAAATTCCGTTGTCAATGCGCCCAGCTTATATATATGCTCCAAGCTCGTGTGCTGTTTCATTCAGACTCTGTCGCCTCGACGGACCTGGTTTTCACCTGAGGACGGCTGCTTGCGTTGTGGCCGAAACGTCGTGAGAATAATTTTATTATGTTTTATTTTTATTATTTTTNATTATTTTATTACTTCCCTTCTACGTGACTTTACCGAAAGAACCAAGAAGATGAATCCCTGCAGTCACGAAAGCTTTAAATCAGGAATTTAGCATATTTATGGGAAATGCAGATATGCGATTAGGAGAATTGGCGAGGGGTTTAAAGTCATTATGCCCATGCATTATGCAGGATTAGCAGTATCAAAGGGAGGGAATAAGGTTAGAATTAATAAAGGGAAAGAATGTTAATAATATGGCGCCGCAGCAACTAATATGTTTTTAGACTATACATTGTAATATTACACTATGTATTATTCTACCCACCCAACTGTATACCACACTGCTGTATATTCACCATGCAATTACGATACTATATATTACCTTATACATTGTATTAAACATTACACTTTAATACTATTTATTATTATACAATATGCTATACACTATACCACTGACCGTCGCGTGAAAGGCACCAAGAGGAAGCAACGAAATATATCAATGGGAGAGTGGTGAAAGGAAGCCCGCAGCAGAGCAAGGAACCCATTCCCCGTGGAGAATACAGGATATATAGTCAATGTCAGCGAGTGGAACACGGTCCGAAAGTCACCGTAAACGTGGATACAATCAGTTAAGATCCGAAATGGTTTATTACGTCCTTCCAATGATTGCTAAGCCAGAATCCATCTTCTCGGTTGAAATTGTCTCTGTGTTTGTATATGTGGATCGCCTCATGAACGAATCTCTCATGATAGCCAGATGGCTTGCAGAGAACCTCTGTCTTGGAGAAATCAATGTAATGTGAGCCCACTGAATTATAACAGTGATTTGCCACGGCCGAGGTTGTTGGTCCTTCCTACAGGGACAATTTCAACCGAGAATATAGATTCTGGCTTAGCAATCATTGGAAGGATTTGATAAACCATTTTAGGTCTTAATTTATTGTGTTCACGCTTACGGTGACTTTCAGACCGCATTCCATTTTCTGCTCCCCCTCCTCTTTTCTGAACATAGATGGACTCGTCCATCTGACGTTAGGAAAAGCCGCCACTTTTTTCAAATTTTCTTGCTGTGGATTTCACACCTGATGATGATTGCTTGTGTTGCAGTC
Source organism: Lethenteron camtschaticum (assembly GCA_018977245.1). Classification (NCBI taxonomy): domain Eukaryota; kingdom Metazoa; phylum Chordata; class Hyperoartia; order Petromyzontiformes; family Petromyzontidae; genus Lethenteron; species Lethenteron camtschaticum. Next base: position 218,429 of record MU249682.1, on the reverse strand, counting down.
GAAACGTCGTGAGAATTGTTTAATATTTATATTATTTTATTATTTCCTTTCTATGTGACTTTACCGAAAGAACCAAGAATATGATTTACAACATCTTACCCCTAAATGTCAAGGCCTCTTGTTTAACATCGGGTAGGTGGCCACAGCCAACGCCATCAGACGCTATGGTAGGTGAGGGGAGACTCTGAGCTCCCCTGCCTCCATTGCATGAACTTTCATCGAGTGTCAGAAGGTGGTTCGTAGACCTCCGCCATCTCGGCAGAAACACTTCTTCTTCTCAGGGGGAATCGACCTGAACACCGCGGGAGCGTCATCATCCAAGACGGTCGGCAAAACGACCAGTGCCTCCTCCTCCAACCACTGCACTGACAAGAACGCCACCTTAAATCTCCAAGTGAAATCGCGGGCTCCGACCGCGCCCTAGCCGCTCCGTGGTCTCCGTAGCGTGCAAAAAGGCGGCCGTCATTTTCGCAGGGAGACCTCCGAGGCTCCAGTCCCGAGTCCTTGAATGTCACCCCTCGGCAATACCTCTTGCGGAACCCCCCGCCAGCTCGACTGAAATCATTTGAAGCATGATTCTTCGAAGGTGCCCGACCGCCTGCTCTTTTGAAATGATGCTCCGTATGGTTAGCTTGGGTGGGCTTTGTTTGGAGTGTTCAAGGAACCCTCCTGCTCGACCAAAATAATTTGAAGCGGGAATCTGCCGAGTGCCTGACCGCCGGTTCTTTGAAGCGACGCTCTGTACAGTGGGCTGGGTGGGATTTGTCGGTGCGTTCAAGCAACCTCCCTGCTCGACCAAAATATTTGATGCAGGAATCTGCTGAGGTGCCCGACCGCTGGTTCTTTGAAGTGACGCTCCGAACGGTTGGCTGGGTGGACTTTGTCGGTGCATTCAAGGAACTCCCTGCTCAACTGAAGTCATTTGACGTGGGAATCTGCCGAGTGCCTGACTGCCGGTTAGCTGGGTGGGCTTTGTTGAAGTGTTCAAAGAACCCCACTGCTCGATTGAAATAATTTTATGTGGGAATCTACTGAGTGCCTGACCGCCGATTGGCTGGGTGGGCTTTGTCAGTGCGTACAAGAAACCTCCCGCTCTACTGAAATTATTTTACGCGGGAGTCTGTGGAGGTGCCTGTTCGCCAGTTCTTTGATGCAACGTTCCATACAATTAGCTGGGTGGCTTTGTCAGAGTGTTCAAGGAACCCTGTTCGACTAAAATCATTTAACGTGGGAATCTTCCAAGTGCCTAACTGCCTGTTGGCTGGGTGGGCTTTGTCGGTGCATTCAAGGAACCCCACTGCGCCACCGAAATAATTTTACACGTGAATCTGTGGCGCTGCCTGTTCGCCGGTTTTTTGAAGCAATGCTCCGTCCGGTTAGCTTAGTGGGCCTTTGTTTGGAGTGTTCAAGGAACCCCTCCTGCTCGACCGAAATCATTTGACGCGGGAATCTTCCGAGCGCCTGACCACCGGTTCTTTGAAGTGATGCTCCGTACAGTTCGCTGGGTCGGATTTGTTCGGAGTGTTCAACGAATCCACTGCTCGACTGAAAGAATTTGATGCGGGAATCTTCGGAGGTGCCCGACAGCCGGTTCTTTTGAAACGATGCTCCGTACGGTTAGCTGGGTGGGCTTTGCTTGGAGTGTTCAAGGAATCCTCCTGCTCAACTGAAATCATTTGACGTTGGAATCTACCGAGTGCCTGACCGCCAGTTGACTGAGTGGGCTTTGTCGGTGCGTTCAAGGAACCCCCACTGCTCGACCGAAATAATTTCACGCTGGAATCTGCCGAGTTTAATGGGAAGCACCGACAAAGGCCCACCCAGCCAACCGTACACAGTGTCGCTTCAAAAAGACCGGCGGTCAGGCACTCGGCAGATTCCCGCGTCAAATGATTTCGGTCGAGCAGCGGGAAGGGGTTCCTTGAACGCACCGACAAAGCCCAACCAGCTAACCGGCGGTCAGGCATTCGGAAAATTCCCATGTGAAATGATTTCGGTCAAGCAGCGGTGGGGGGGGGGGGGGGGGGGAGGTTCATTGAACGCACCGACAAAGCGAGCAGCGGGGGGGGGGGTTCCTTGAACGCCCGACAAAGTCCACCCAGATAACTGGCTTTTGCCCTTGTGCGAGGCTCGCCCCACTGTTCCAAACAAAACCAAAACAAAATTTGAATGACGCGCGTGAATCCTCGTGAAAGGATATCCCTGGGGTTTTCTCATCGGCCCCCGTTGAATTTTGAGAGACAGATTTTTCCTGCGATAACATCGACAAAGGGTGCTTGAGCATCTACCTACTGGGCAATCTTAAAAAGTGGAGAGGACAAGCTGGCAGGGTTTCCGAGTCATTGGACGCCACTTTTTTTTCATTTCAATTCCGAGTGTACGGTTTTGAGTATGGGTGGTTCTTCGTGAAAGGACGTAACGATCCTGAAGAAGGGTGCTTGGCCATCTACATTCTGAGGGGAACCTTCCAAAGTTGGCGATCTAAAAGAGTGGAGAGGACAAGATGCCAGGGTTTCCGAGTCTGCGGACTGTTGTATATATCAGGTCTTGAAAATAATAAAAATAATGAAAATTAAATAAAAAAGATTTTTTTTGACTAAATAATTGTTTTGTGTAATTATGTAAATTATGCATTTATGCTAATTAGGTTCTGCTACGCTGTCTAGGGGTATTTCCCATCGCGATAATGAAATGAAGGTGTAATTGTATGAAGTTATGCAAGTGTATGTAGACATTTCGCCGGCTTAAATTTCAGATTGGCTGAGTCCATTCTAGCGACAATGGAACGCAGACGTCGGAGATGTTCGTCAAAAGTGCAGCTCAACACAATAACATCGTCCAAATAAATGAGACAAAAGTCCCACTGCAGGCCAGTCAAGACGAGTTCCATGAGTCGCTGAAAAGTGGCAGGGGCTGAATTCAAGCCCATCGGAAGGCAAGTAAACTGAAAGAGTCCCTGGGGCGTGCGTAACGCAGTTTAGGCTTTGACGAATTGTCAAGGGGAAGTTGCCAAAACTGGTACGAGTTCTGACAAATAGGGCCGGCCTCCCCTGTGTCGATATGGTGATGCAACAGGGAGGTCCGATCGATATCAAATTCACTCTTACTGAAAACGCCAGAGAATTCGCACAAAAGCAACTGCAAGTCATTCCGTTGCTCAGGAAACAACTGTGAATTCTCCCAACACAGTGCTTCAGCCCACATCTTATCCGCGACCCCAATGCGGTCAATAGTACCCACAACAGTCTGCGGCGTAATGGCATCATGTTCACAAAATGCGGTGATGGCGTGAGCCAACACCGTACCCGCTTGAACCACCACCGCATCCAGGCCCACGTTAAGCACTTGCAAGAACAGGGCCTGGTCAGAGCGAAGGACCGTCTGTGCACCAACTAGCGCCAGTCAACGAGTCGACATATTCGACGTGGTCACTAGGATCCCAGCCATCGAATCAACACTTTAAATTTCTTTACGATAGGCAGCGGTACAAGCATCTGAGATCCCGGCAGGATCTCCACCGCAACATCAACAAGGGCTTGTACTGGACACATAAAAACGTGGTTGCGACGACGGCAAAAAAAAANCAATTTGCGACCTGACGGCATTTCCAAACAATCCTGATCAACGAGGATTTTTATAGGCATCCTCTTAAGGAAATCAGTACCCAAAAGGCAGGGAACAGCTAGCGACCTCGAAATCAGGACAGGCCCAAGTACAGCTACTTCACCAATTACGATGTGGGCATCCACTTGACCAATGATGCCCATGCTCTCACCATTTGCGCTACTCAAGCATGAACAACAGGTCGTATTTGACGAGCTGGGATCGACAACAATTGAAAAATAACGTCCGAAATAATGGTAGCCGAGCCTTCCGTGTCCACCAAGACACACACTTCCACACCTTGCACCCAACCCGGCACCACCAAGGAACCCGCAGCCGCCGCGACCACGCGACGTGCCAATTTCCTTCACTATGTCATCGAGCGAGGCCACCCATGCGCAACCAAACCCTGTTGCCCGGTGCCAACGTGTGTGATATGCTGAGAACGAGTGAACCCCGAATTATCAGATGTCTGAGATTGCAAAAAAGGCAGGGTGTCTGATGTGTACCGACTCGCCTGTTGGGATTGAGGTTGAGCCGTCGGAGGGGCAGTGGATGCCGGAGCAGCAGTTGGTGTTGGAGGGCGATTCTGGCATCCCCTCGCGAAGTGCCACAGCTGGCCACAGCAGAAAACAGGCCAAAGGCGGCCTCTGTGCCACCCGGTCCTCCCGTTGAGGCGGTCTCCAGCTCTATCGACGGTGTGCAATGTCGCCATGTCTCCGATTATACATGGTAGAACCGCAGCAGCAACGTCCACCTCCGAAGAAGCATCGCTGGCCGGAACCACCACCACTTTGCTCGGCGACCATCCCTCTCAGCTGGGTCCTCCGTCGACGCCGCCATCTGAGACCAACGCTGTAGATTTCGTGGGTCTGAAGACACCTGGAGGCCCACCGGGACGTTTGGATGTCTTCATCACACACAGACCACCCCCATGTCTCTAGCCAGTCCCAACATTCGTTCCTAACCCTAACCTCACCATAACCTAACCCTAATCTAACCCTAATATGCATACAAACCATAACCCAACCCTAAACGAACCTAACCATAACTCTATCCTAACCCTAACCCCTAACCCTCTAACAATAACATAACCCTACCCTAACCTAACCCAAACCTAACCATAACCTAACATAACCCGACATAACCCTAACCTAACCCTAAACCAACCCTAACCCTAACTACAACCGTACCCTAACCCCTAACCCTATAACCCTAAACCTAACCCTAACCCTAACCCTCTAACCATAACCTAACCTAATCCTAACCTAACCATAACGTAACCCTAACCTAACCATAACCCAACCCTAAACCCTAACCTAACCCTAACCTAACCCTAACCCAACCCTAACCCAACCCTAACCTAAGCCTAAGCTAACCATAACCCAAATTAACCCTAACCTAACCCTAACCTAACCATAACTCGAACCTAACCCTAAACCAACCCCATCCAAGAGTATACCGCTGGTCGCCGATCGGCTGAATGGGCTCCGCTGTATTAGTCATTTGCCAAGGGCAAAGCTCAAGGGTGCTCTGTTGTGTATGTACCCCTTTTTATTTTTTTAAATATTATTTTTTTTAAGAATTATTCTGCCAACATAGATAATATCGTTTTTTTAATAGACGCGGCCACGTGGGAACGAACACGCCCCCACACTTCCACAGAGGCCCCCACACTTCCACAGACGCGCGCATACCTCATTTCAAAGGAGAGAGGACATGAAAGGGGGGCAATAAGGTAATAAAAAAAAAACTCCCCTAAATTCACACAAGAGGAACAAGGGAGGGGGGAATTGCAGGCGGGGGTTGCAGAACCAGGAGACACGGAGGAAGAGATAATTATATTCTTAACAAAGAAACAGCATCAACGACAAAAAGCACAGATGGATCTTTGAACCATGTTAAATACACAAGTTACCAACTTAACCATAAAGATTAAGCAAACAGTATCCATCCTCACTCCAATTGAAAACCAGACAAAAATTGCACCAGAATCGCGACCCATCATTGTTAATTAAGTACTGACATTATTTACCTTTAAAGAATATCTACACGACCGGGCCGAAGCATCAAAGAATAATTATGGCATCTATTTCGCTCCAAAACAAATTCCTAGCCGGGATATCAGATCAAATAATCACAAGAAGTCAAATAATAAGTACGGAATTAAAGTAGAAGAGAAATCAAGGGCGGAGAAGGCTCTCAAAATTAACCAAACACAACACCCATGGGAAGCGAGCAACACGGCCGCCTTTGTCTTTCCGAGAGGATCACGACACACAGGCACCAAGCCAGGAAATGACACCCATAAAAGTTGGGGCAAGGGCTCAAAGCTAATAAACACACGGACAAACACGCACGCGAAACACACGGACGGACACACACACGGACGCAGATGGTCCACCCCCACAGGAAGGTTTTATGACACAGCTTTTGAACAACTCGGGAAGCCGAGTGGAAGTTTCCGATATAAACCGAAGGAAAATCCATACATCACAGAGATCGACAGGGGCTCTGGCCTCCATCACAGATCGACAGGGGCTCTGGCCTCCATCACAGATCGACAGGGGCTCTGGCCTCCATCACAGTTCGTCAGGGCTCTGGCCCCCATCACAGAGATATCATCCGGGCTACGAGCCCATCTTCGGCTCCACCACAGATCTTCACGAGCTCCGGCCTACATCTCATCTCGTCTCCGGGCTAAGGCCCCACCAGAGTTCTCCAGGGCGACAACCATCTCTCCTCGTCGCCGCCAACGAAGAAGCTCCCGTCATTCAGAATGACGAGGGTCGCGGAGTAGCGACGCGTAGCTACAAGCCGAGTCTGCACCACCTGAGAAGAATCGCTACCCTGAGTCGCAGAGCTGCGAGTGAAGCCAACAAAGACGCCAACGTCCACCCTGCCACGAACGAAGCATCGCTCCTCGTCAGAGTGACGACCAGCGAACAACCCGCAGGAAAGGCGGAGATCGCTGAACGAGCGCCAACTTGCGCCACCTTGCGCCACCGTGCGCCACCTTGCGCCACCGTGCGCCTCCGTGCGCCACCGCGCGCCATCGAGCGACAACGAGCGACACCTTGCGCCACGAGCGACACCGAGCGACACGAGCGACCGAGCATCTTCAAGGACAGCATCGTGCCAACTCGTCATCTAGCAGTAGAAAGAGAGAGCGCACGAGCAGCACCAAGCCCCCGGAACCATCAAAGCCAAGCAAGCAAGTTTCTTCAAGGAACATCGTGCCAACGCCGCTCAACCCAGCAGTGGAGAGAGAGAGAGAGAGCAAAAGCCGAGCGACACGCCGAGCGAGGGAGCAGCAGGAGCTTGCGGCGGCCACGCCCAATCGAGAGGAACACCTGGCCGCTGTTCGTATCCTCCCACACCACACAAGCTAACGACACAATTAATATTACGAGAGGACAACGCACACACAGCACGCACACGAATAAGACTTTAAAAGAAAAACTGTCTTTTCGTTTCAAAAAGGGTTGCCATTTCGAGGTGGTGCGTTCAATATCAACTGATCGTGCAAAGCAGTTGCTGCCGTCGAGTTACATAAATGCATAAGAGTTTTCGTTATTCATATTGCATAATTGCATAATGTCACAACTGCATAAGTTTTTTGTCGTTCATATTAGTTAATTGCATAATCTTGCCCATGAATTATTGACGCATGTTTGACCTGCATGATAGAATGTCACGTGTTTGTTAGAATAAAATTGTTAACACAGAAGCATATTGAGTGTTCTTTCCAAGTCCATGCAAAACCATCTTATTCATAAGAGCTGTATCCTGCGATGAGATATGAAAATGGAGACCTAAAATATTATAACACACACTAGGATAATCGGTAAATGAATCTATGATAATCGTGTTATCCTGATTGATAACTCTGGATAAACGAAACTAAGCAAATTATCATAACTGCACACATTAACATAATCGCAAGCCTCCGCATAAATTACTACGATTATCTCCGTGATTATCATAATTTATGCATATAATTACACGCATTATCGTAATTTATGCATATTAATACACACACTATCATAATTAATGCGATTTGCGCATTTTTCGGAAAATTATAAATTTTTATTATTTTCATCAAAATTTCATAATACCAACACATACAACATAATGGGTGGCTGGTCCGGGATCTCTCGCAGACAGTGTTTGGCATGGATGATGGAATGAATCACTTCGTGTTAACCAGAATATCAGGATCGAACATTGCATGGTAATTGTGAACGGGCGGAAAACTAAAAAACGCCCTCTAAGGTTAAAACCCAGAATAGCAGGTTAAAACAGAGACAGTGGAATTAAGATAATATCGTATCAAACCAATTGCATCCTGTGATAAATGGTGTTAGAGGTACGCACTCTGAATCGGAAAATACAGATAGCTCGAGTCAAACTGACTACACTCTGTGAGATAATTGTTTTATATGCACTCTGAAAAGAAATGTCAAAGTAACTTCCGCCATACCTGAGATGCTGGGATTAAGAATAATTTTGAATGGGTTACGGGATACGGAGAGCTCGTATTTAAACGTACCGACCAATCTGTTACAAAGCAGTACAGTCAGAGAGACATATGGGAAGGGAGCTGTATCGATAACACGAACACACCTCGGGGAAACTAATTGACTGGATAAAATGTAACGAAGGCGAACACGATGTAAAAACTGCAGGAAAGGCAGGACAGGACTCACTCCTTTTCACACAGGCATACAGACAGGGATTGTGGAATGAGGAAAAATTTGGAAAGGAAACGGGAGAGAAATCAGTACTCGCGACACCAGTGAAACTCACAGACGTTGATCCGCAGAATAAATATGGAAGTAACAGTAAATCACACTCTTGGGTACGTGGACAGAGTCCAGAGATTGATCGCACAAAAATTATGGATATCGAACAGAAAATCCTTGACAAAGGAAACCCTCACAATTCGAGAGAGGGAGGAAAAATGTTAAAGTAAAGTCGACAGGACATGCTCCACTAAGGGCAGAGGCAAAAACTGAAGGGAAATGGCAACACGCCCGACACAGCACAGACCAAAGTGACAGATTGCCTGATGATAACTTGTTGGATGATGACGCTGTCAGCGATCAACTTTCGGAATACCTATTCACCAGTAAAACCCTTAAATTGATGGACAAGGCTCTAGTCAGAATTCCCGATTTTGACCCCCACAATAAGACTATGGATATCCACACACATATCGCAACCGTAGAAGAGGAGGCAATGATTAGAGGGCTGAGGAGACGGGATGAAAAGCGAGTTTGTTGAAACGGACCTTACATAAAGAATCTATTCCATGGGTAAAGTCACTACCACACAAGGTTAGAAATGATTTTAAACAATTGAGCCTGGCAGTGATTCGGAAGTTTGGAGAATATTCGACACTCACTGAGGGGTTTTATGCTGTAAAATCGATGACCCAGGGCATGGACCAAGATCCACGGACTACCTCGTCCAATTTAAAAGAGCGTATTATGCAGGCGATGTGAATCAATACCACGAAGGAGATAAAATGTTCAAAATTATGTTTTTTGAATCCTTGAGCCCAGAGATTACAGAAAGGGTGAGGATGGTTTTGAATCCAGAAACCGCATCCTTACGCCGCATAGAGAGCAAGGCGTACATGGCATGGTTGTACAGAGCTAAGAATCATAATTCGGATCCAGAACACAGGGAGAGGGATGAGGAACCCAGCCTCTCAGAGAGGAATAAAAATCACCGAGCAGTCCCACAATGCAGGACAGAGCAGAAACGCACGCACCCATGGCAAAATAACCCAGAGAGAGGTTGGCACGAGAATGAGAGCGGCACAAAGCCGAACATTCAGGAGAATCGCAGGAGGGGAGGTTCAGAATAGAACCATACCAACACCCCATGCCACGACACACACAAGATCAAAATTACCCACAAAGATGGCGAGGTAACAATCCAGGAAAAATTTGGCACCCAAATGGAGAAATACTGGGCTAAAATGTACGAGAATCGCAGGAGGGAGAGGTTCAGAGCAGAACCATATCAACACCCATCCACGACACACGCAAGGTTCAAATTACGCACAGAGATGGGAAGATAACCACCTAGCGGAAGGTGTTACACAGACCGCGGAGGTATGGATGCGAACATTCAGGAGAATCGCAGGATGGGAGGTCAAACACAATCGATCCAATTCCGACCAATTCCTCCACCGGCTATACCAGGAGGAATAGAGGAATAACACAGAATGCGGTCCAAATACGTGATGAACCATCCACAGTGAGTGCGAGCGAGCGGCCAACACGCGCCCCACCCGCCGAGGTGTTAAACCCTGAGCAGGCTGCAAGTGACAGGGCTGAATGGAAGAGTGATCGGACGGTGGATAGCAGACAGCAGAGACAAAGAGAGAACACAGAGACACGCCTGAGGAGCGCAGGCGTGAGCCTTTGAATGGAAATATCCAAGGGAAACCAAAAATTATGTGGATCGGAGTGCTAAAATGGAGACGAATGTCCATGACGTATCGGGAATGGTGTTGAAATCCAACACACTCGTAAAAACAAAGAGGGCAACATTACGAAGGACAGAATTAAATCGACACACTGACTCGGCAAATGTGCATGTAATCGCAGAGAGAGCGAATGCCACGAACCAAGTGTCAAAGTGGGTCGTGTGCGCGAATTCTGGTTACGTGCAGCACAATTTTTCACCACACACTCCCACGACGCGAGAGAGTGAGAGAGGAAACTACAAAAACGAACCCGAAAACCGTGATCAAATTATCAAAGTGATAAGTGGTAAACCAGGCAACATGAGGAAGGTAACGCATAAATGCGTTCGAAACCGCTACCTAGCGTTTCCCAGGATTTAACAAAAACAAAATGAATGTTCGTCAGAGTTATGATGTATGAGAACCGATGTAACGCAATATCGATGTTCAACGTGTTGTTTATTTTCTTTGCTTATTTCAAATGTAATAAGGTTAAGATCGTAATACGTGCACGCGCGTCGTAAGAATAACCGCCGAGAGTAAGGGCGGCTGATGGGATGCATGACATAAAAAGGGGGCATTACTTTGTTTGAAAATTCGCCAGTGGCCAAATCGACCCCTGATAATTTTCAAAAGGGCGGACTGTTGTGTATGTACCCCTTTTTATTTTTTTTAAATATTTTTTTTTAAGAATTATTCTGCCAACATAGATAATATCGTTTTTTTTAATAGACGCGGCCACGTGGGAACGAACACGCCCCCACACTTCCACAGAGGCCCCACACTTCCACAGACGCGCGCATACCTCATTTCAAAGGAGAGAGGACATGAAAGGGGGGCAATAAGGTAATAAAAAAAAAAACTCCCCTAAATTCACACAAGAGGAACAAGGGAGGGGGGAATTGCAGGCGGGGGGTTGCAGAACCAGGAGACACGGAGGAAGAGATAATTATATTCTTAACAAAGAAACAGCATCAACGACAAAAAGCACAGATGGATCTTTGAACCATGTTAAATACACAAGTTACCAACTTAACCATAAAGATTAAGCAAACAGTATCCATCCTCACTCCAATTGAAAACCAGACAAAAATTGCACCAGAATCGCGACCCATCATTGTTAATTAAGTACTGACATTATTTACCTTTAAAGAATATCTACACGACCGGGCCGAAGCATCAAAGAATAATTATGGCATCTATTTCGCTCCAAAACAAATTCCTAGCCGGGATATCAGATCAAATAATCACAAGAAGTCAAATAATAAGTACGGAATTAAAGTAGAAGAGAAATCAAGGGCGGAGAAGGCTCTCAAAATTAACCAAACACAACACCCATGGGAAGCGAGCAACACGGCCGCCTTTGTCTTTCCGAGAGGATCACGACACACAGGCACCAAGCCAGGAAATGACACCCATAAAAGTTGGGGCAAGGGCTCAAAGCTAATAAACACACGGACAAACACGCACGCGAAACACACGGACGGACACACACACGGACGCAGATGGTCCACCCCACAGGAAGGTTTTATGACACAGCTTTTGAACAACTCGGGAAGCCGAGTGGAAGTTTCCGATATAAACCGAAGGAAAATCCATACATCACAGAGATCGACAGGGGCTCTGGCCTCCATCACAGATCGACAGGGGCTCTGGCCTCCATCACAGATCGACAGGGGCTCTGGCCTCCATCACAGTTCGTCAGGGGCTCTGGCCCCCATCACAGAGATATCATCCGGGCTACGAGCCCATCTTCGGCTCCACCACAGATCTTCACGAGCTCCGGCCTACATCTCATCTCGTCTCCGGGCTAAGGCCCCACCAGAGTTCTCCAGGGCGACAACCATCTCTCCTCGTCGCCGCCAACGAAGAAGCTCCCGTCATTCAGAATGACGAGGGTCGCGGAGTAGCGACGCGTAGCTACAAGCCGAGGTCTGCACCACCTGAGAAGAATCGCTACCCTGAGTCGCAGAGCTGCGAGTGAAGCCAACAAAGACGCCAACGTCCACCCTGCCACGAACGAAGCATCGCTCCTCGTCAGAGTGACGACCAGCGAACAACCCGCAGGAAAGGCGGAGATCGCTGAACGAGCGCCAACTTGCGCCACCTTGCGCCACCGTGCGCCACCTTGCGCCACCGTGCGCCTCCGTGCGCCACCGCGCGCCATCGAGCGACAACGAGCGACACCTTGCGCCACCGAGCGACACCGAGCGACACGAGCGACCGAGCATCTTCAAGGACAGCATCGTGCCAACTCGTCATCTAGCAGTAGAAAGAGAGAGCGCACGAGCAGCACCAAGCCCCCGGAACCATCAAAGCCAAGCAAGCAAGTTTCTTCAAGGAACATCGTGCCAACGCCGCTCAACCCAGCAGTGGAGAGAGAGAGAGAGCAAAAGCCGAGCGACACGCCGAGCGAGGGAGCAGCAGGAGCTTGCGGCGGCCACGCCCAATCGAGAGGAAACCTGGCCGCTGTTCGTATCCTCCCACACCACACAAGCTAACGACACAATTAATATTACGAGAGGACAACGCACACACAGCACGCACACGAATAAGACTTTAAAAGAAAAACTGTCTTTTCGTTTCAAAAAGGGTTGCCATTTCGAGGTGGTGCGTTCAATATCAACTGATCGTGCAAAGCAGTTGCTGCCGTCGAGTTACATAAATGCATAAGAGTTTTCGTTATTCATATTGCATAATTGCATAATGTCACAACTGCATAAGTTTTNGTCGTTCATATTAGTTAATTGCATAATCTTGCCCATGAATTATTGACGCATGTTTGACCTGCATGATAGAATGTCACGTGTTTGTTAGAATAAAATTGTTAACACAGAAGCATATTGAGTGTTCTTTCCAAGTCCATGCAAAACCATCTTATTCATAAGAGCTGTATCCTGCGATGAGATATGAAAATGGAGACCTAAAATATTATAACACACACTAGGATAATCGGTAAATGAATCTATGATAATCGTGTTATCCTGATTGATAACTCTGGATAAACGAAACTAAGCAAATTATCATAACTGCACACATTAACATAATCGCAAGCCTCCGCATAAATTACTACGATTATCTCCGTGATTATCATAATTTATGCATATAATTACACGCATTATCGTAATTTATGCATATTAATACACACACTATCATAATTAATGCGATTTGCGCATTTTTCGGAAAATTATAAATTTTTATTATTTTCATCAAAATTTCATAATACCAACACATACAACAGCTCTCAGGGAACCATTAGGAAGGTTCTAGAAGGTGCGTGGCTAAAGGCGGGGTTTGGCTCCGCGTGGAGAGGTTATAAGGGAAAGCAGGAAGAGGTTCGGGTCAGTGTGGGAAGCCTCGAAGTGGGACCACGTCTCGCGCCTCCGGAACGCCAGCAGCCACCTGGCGGTTGTCTCCTTGCGTGCCGTCAGCCAGCGGTGCGCAGGAGCGGGCAGCGTGAGTGAGCCGTGCGCGGGACAACATCAACTCATGCCGCGCAACGAAGAATGTGCAGTGATCTACTTGTAGGGAACGTGAAGCTGTCCAGCCGTTAAATAAATAAATAAAGAAGGCACGAGTCAAAGATTGTCGTCGAAGTGATTTATTACAACTGGTGTCAGAAGTGACGGTGCGCATCAGACACCCGGCATCCATTGACATATCATGCATCTTCCGGTGTGCGTTGTAGTACACCGGTTCGCGTTTCAGGCGATGTCGTTCGGGATTCGGCGCGGTCGATAACATAATGGCGCAAATTTGCGTGACGTGTTGTGGCGTCAACGATGGGATCCTCCCAGTGCCAGGTTCTATACAGGGGGTGGACGTTCGGATATTGGTGGACACTGGGGTGTCGGCCACTATTATCTCTGACGTAATTTTCCACCTCCTTTCTATTCCCGCCTCGCGGGTGCAGCCGGCTTTGATGCATGTATTTCTGCTGTGGGGGTAGTATGGGCATTGTCGGGCAAGTGTAGGCCCACGTTGCCATTGAGAATGCTGCCGTGTCAGGGACGGTTTTGATTTCCCGGTCCTTGGTGGTGCCCTGCTTGTTGGGCACTGACTTTCTGCGTAAGATGCCGGAGAAAATCCCTGTCGATCAGGGTTGTTTGGAGTTGTCAGCGGGTCGTAATGTTTTTTTTGCCGTCTCCATTCAGTCATCCCACGCCATGCGTGGCAGTGCCAAGCGCTTCCAGAAGTCACTGTCCACATTCCTCCAGGCTCCCAAATGCTTGTTCCATTACGATATTGCAAACGATTTGATGAAGCGGAGGCGGCGGCTAGCATGCTGTTGTCCCCGTCGAACACGGCCACTAAGAGCCTTGCTCTTGTGGGAGCCCAGACGATTGTTCGTGCCGGCCAGGCCCCGTTTATGCAAGTTTCTTCACGGGGGTTCGGAGGATGTTGTGGTTCCGGCTGGTACGATTTTGGCTCATGCCACTTTCGCTTTCACTGACCACGATGAGACCCGACCTGGGAGATTGGCTGGGGGAATTCATCCCAGGCGAAGTCCGACGATCGTTGGATCGCGGAATTGTGCCAGGAGAATTCGGCATTGGCCACTAATCAACGGGGCGCGATATGGGCGCTGCTATCCGACTACGTCGACGTTTTTAGCAAGGATCGCACTTCGCTCTTGTCCCACCACATTGATACGGGAGAGGCGAGCCCTATATGACTGAATCCACACCGATTGAGTCCCTCAGAGAGGGACCATGTGCACTGCGCGGTGGATGAGATGCTGGCCGCCGACATCATCTCTGCATCTAAAAGCCCCTGGAGGCACCTGTGGTTATTATTCACCCACCCTACTGTAGAATAATACTTAGTGTAATATTATAGTCGAAGGTATTGGGTGGTGTATAGTAATCCAGTATATAATTTAATTTTGGGTTTGTCATGGGAGTATATTGTACGGGGTACACACGTGTGATGTAAGAGAAAAAAGTTTATCTGGAAGCATATTATACTTTTTTTGCGACATAGAATTTAATGTATTACTTACTGTTAGTAGCTCAGCTTATTGGAGAGTTTTTAGTATACTAATGATACTATGTAGTTTATACTTTAGTTTTTTACGTGGTGGTTTAGTAACTGCAGCTACATACTGCTAATCCTGCATAATGCACGGACATAATATGACTTTGAAACCCCCGCCCACCTCCTATGCATTTCACAAGTAGTGACTAATCCCATATCTGCATTTCCCATGAATATGCTAAATTCCTCTTGATATGCAAATTCCTTTGTCAAGGCGCTCTTCTCCCACCAACCCAGCTATAACGCTCCAAGCTTGATGTGTTTAATTCTTCACCTGAGGACGGCTGCTTGCGGGGCCGAAACGTCGTGAGAATTATTTTTTTTATTTTTATTTATTATTATTTTCCTTCTATGTACTTTACAGAAAAAACCAAGAAATAAGCAGTCACGAAATTAAATTTTAACCCTCGACGATTCTTCGAAGCCAAAAACTATGTTCCGTATGCTCAGGGACTTTTTATTTACTGTCTTACCATGGGCCTAATTCCACTCCCGCCATGTTCCAACGCTTGAGAGCTAGTTTTGGCCGGGTTCAATGGGACGCATGTCTCATATGCTTAGATGACGTTATTGTGTTTAGTCGTTTGTTCGAGGAACACTTCCAGTGATTGAAGGCTGTTTTCAACCCAATGCATTCCGCTAATCTCAAATTCAAACTTAGGAAATGTCATCTTTTGCAACGCTCCGTGCATTACTTAGGCCACATTGTTAGTTCCGACGGTGTTGCCACGGACCCGGACAAAACTTCTTGTGTTCGCGACTGGCTGACACCAACTTCGGTGGGGGATGTGTGCAGTTTTATCAGGTTCGCATCCTACTATCGTCGTTCGTTCCAAATTTCGCTACCATTGCAAAGCCTCTACACGTCCTCATGGCGAAGAATCAGAGGTTTAAATGGGAACGGAGGTGGAGCAGGCTTTCAGGACACTTCGGGATCGGTTGGCGACCACACCGATGCTTGATTATCCTGACTTCTCCTTGCCATTTATCCTGGACACTGATGCCAGCGACACGGGCATTGGCACCGTTTTGTCCCAGTCCAAACATGGCGTGGAGAGGGTTGTTGCGTATGGTAGCCGTGTCCTTTCTCCGGCTGAGTCACTATTGCACTACGCGGAGGGAACTATTGGCGATCATCCATTTCGTTCGCCAATATTGTCCTTACCTGTATGGCAGGAAATTCGTTGTACGCACTGACCATGCTGCCCTACAGTATTCCTGCAAAATCGAGCAACCATCTGGCCAGTTGTTTCGATGGCTCGAGACGCTGCAGGAATTCTCTTTTGATGTACATTACCGAAAGGGTTTGCGGCATAGTAATGTGGATGCACTCTCCAGGTTGCCGCAAGGGGCTCCTTGCGCGTGTGCATCAGGCACTAATCGGTGCACACGTCCCTCTCAGCTCCCTCGGTCTGTCATGTCCGCGTGGCGGATTCCGCGGAGCGTGCCAGCCCGGGGCCGGCCGACAGTGCGTTGCGCCTGCCGCGCTCGGTTTGCGTACGTGAGCAGCTGTTGGACGATTCGTTGGTTTCATTGCGGTGCGGTTGACGGCTCGCACGTTTCCGATCCAAGGACGACACACCGCAGGCGGCCTTCCAGGATGGTCTGTTGATGTGGAGAGACGATCTTTTGGCTCGTTGGCACCTGGTAGTTCCCGTCGCGCTTCGGCATGAGTTGATTTGGGTGGTGCACGCTGATAAACTGTTACACCTGGGCGTGCAGAAGACCTTGCTCATGCTACAGCAAGATTTTTTTTGGCCTGCCATGACGGCCGATGTCGCTAAGGCTATCCAGGCCTGTCCCGAATGCGCTCGGCGAAAACCACTGCGCCAGAAGTATATTCCACTCCTGAAATCTATTCAGGTACACGCATTAACAAACTGGTGGCTCTCGATATCCTCTGACCTTTTCCTTCTACAGCCAGAGGCAATAAATTATTGTTGGTGGGGGTGGAATATTTCTCACGATGGCCGATGGCTTGGCCCTTGCTCGATCAATCGGCGTCTTCCATCACGGATGCATTTTTGAACGGTTATGTAATGGACAAAGGCGCGCCAGAACAACTGCTTACTGACCAGGGCCATAATTTTTCATCTAAGTTGTTACGGGATGTGTGTGATGCCTTGGGCACTAAGAAAATACGAACTTCGCCCTACCATCCGCAAACGGATGGGATGGTCGAGCGCTTGAACCGCACTCTGTCTGCCATGCTTTGCCATGCTCTGCCATGCTGTAAGTAAGAAGCAGGCCGATTGGGATCTACATGTTCCTAGCGTTCTCTCGGCCTACCGTATGGCCCCACATGCTTCCACCAGGTACTGGCCGTTCTTCCTCATGTACGGTCGGGAGAACGTGCCGATTGGCGTGCAACTTGGAACGCGTCCTAAAGGGCCTGCGCAGACCCTTCCCGAACACGTCCGCGACTCTGTCCGCGTGTGTCACAGAAGCCAGGGAGGCGGAACGAATCGGTACGGCCAATGCCGTGGGCTGTGGGTGACCGAGCATGGCTTCATTGCCCCCAGGTGCTGGTGGGCACCTCTCCAAAGCTGCACAGGCCGTCGATCCGTCATCCCCAATGAATACCTTGCCGGTGTCTGATGTGTCCGATGTGCCATTCCGGTTGCTGGTTGAATCCCCGAAGGGGCCTGTTTTGCCTCCCACAGATACACAGTCCCTGAGTACTCCGGTTGCTGATGACCCTGCACCGGCCGGACTTTCACCGCGGCGAGGGACGCCGATTCCTCTGCGCTTCTGCCTCCTGCTGTATTGCAGCCAGCGCGGCCTCGGGCCGATGCAGGAGATAGGCGGCATCGCGCACTCGTTCAAAATCCCTTCCATTCTGTTGAAGTGTTATCAGCTGCTTATCATTACGCTTGTTGCGTCATTGTGCATTTTATTATTGTTGTTCTGTTCTCGATTTGCGGTGTCTCTCTCATTGGCTCGTACCTCATTCCTAGCCGGGACGGCTAATCTTTTACACCAGGGGGGGGGGGGGGTGATGTAATAATAGAGTACACCGCCGGTCGCCGATCGGCTGGATGGAGTGGGGGTGTCTGGGCCAGAGTTGAAGGGTGGAGCTCAAGTGTGCTCGCAGGGAACCATCGGGAAGGTTCTAGAAGGGGCGTGGCTAAAGGCGGGGCTTGGCTCCACGTAGAGGGGTTATAAGGGAAAGCAGGAAGAGGTTCGGGGTCAGTGTGGGAAGTCTCGAAGCGGGACCACGTCTCGCGCCTCCGGAACGCCAGCGGCCACGTCGCGGTCCGGAGGCTGTTTCTTTGCACGCCATGAGCCAGCGGTGCACAGGAGCGGGGAGCGTGAGCGAGCCGTGCGCGGACATCAACTCACGCCGCGCAACGAAGAATGTGCAGTGATCTACTTGGAGGGAACGTGAAGCTGTCCAGCCGTTAAATAAATAAATAAGACACAAGTCAGATCGTCGTCGAAGTGATTTATTACACACTCACCCGAACCTAACTCTAACCCTCTAACCCAAACCCTAACCAATAACCCTAACCTAACCCTAATCCAACCATAACCTAACCCTAACCTAACCTTACCATAAGCGTTCCATAAATTAACTCTAATTATACCCTAACCTAACCCTAACCTCACCTCTCTAACCTAACCCTAAACTAACCCTAACCTAATCCTAACCTAAACCTACTCAACAAAACTCTAACCTTACCCTAACCTAACCCGAACCCTAACATAACGCTAACCTATCACTAACCCTAACCCAACCCTAACCTAACCATAAACCTAACCCTAACTTAACCCTAGTCTAACCCTATTCTAACCTTAACCTAATCTTAACCCTAACGTAGCACTATCTGACACCTAACCCAAACCCTAAACTAACCCTCACCTTACCTAGCCCTAACTTAACCCAAACCCTAACCTGAACCTAATCTTAACCGTAACCTAAACAAACCTCAACCCAAACCTCACCTAACCAAAACTACCCCTAATATAACCCTAACCTCATGCCAACCTAATCCTAATGTTGTATGTGTTGGATTATGAAATTTTGATAAAAATAATAAATACTAATAATTTTCCGAAAAATGCGCAAAGCGCATCAATTATGTTAATGTGTGTATTAACATGCATAATTATGATAATGTGTGTAATTATATGCACAAATTACGATAATCGCGGAGATAATCGTAGTAATTTATGCGGATGCTTGTGATTATGTTAATGTGAGCAGTTGTGATAATTAGGCTTAGCTTCGTTTATCCAGGGTTATATCAATCAGGATAACACGATCATCATCGATTAAACGTTTACCGATTATCTTAGTGTGTTTATGTTATTTTAGGTCTCCAGTTTCAGATCTCATCACAGGATACAGTTATCAAGAATAAGATAGTTTTGCATGGACTTGGAAAGAAGCATTCGAACAGTTGGTGTTAAGCAATTTTTATTCTAAACAAGCACATGACACTCTCTTATGCGAAAGCGAGTATACGTCAATAAATTCATGGGCAAGATTATGCAATTAACGAAAATGAATGACTAAAACATTTCTTATTCATGTAACTCGACGGCAGCAACTGCTTTGCACGATCAGTTGATATTGAATGCACCACCTTGAAATGGCAACCCTTTTTGAAACGCAAAGATCACTTTTTGAAAGTCTTATTCGTGTGCGTGCTGTGTGTGCGTTGTCCCTCGTAATATTAATTAAATTTCTTAGAGCCGGGAGTTGTGTCGTTAGCTTGCGTGGTGTGGGAGGATACAACCCGCCGCCAGCGAAGTTCCTCTCTGGGTTGGGCGTGGCCGCAGCTAGCCCCTGCTGCTCCCTCGCTCAGACGCCTCTGCTTGTGCGCTCTCTCTCTCTCCACTGCTGGACGACGAGTTGGCACGACGCTCAGTGACACCCAGTGACGTCCGAGTCGTGCTGCTCTTGCGCTCTCTCTCCACTGCTGGATGACGAGTTGGCACGACGCTCGGTGACGCCCGGTGACGTCCGAGTCGTGCTGCTCTTGCGCTCTCTCCTTGATGTTGCCAACTTCACACGGACACTCGCCCTTGCTTCAGGCTGTGTTGGCTTGTGGCTCTGGACGACGCGGCTGTGCTCACTGGGTGGTGGTCGGTCTGAGTATCAAACACACTGCGCATTCGATGGCACTTTCTCTCTCATGGTGGTAGCCCCCGGCTTCTCCACTGCTCGATTGATTGTTGAGTCGGCACGATGCTCGCCGTCGCTCTGGACGTCTTGTCTGTTTACTCTGGTCGTTGGTAGGTGTGCCCTCAAACACACGGCGCATTCGATGGCGCTGTCCTCTTCCTCACAGCCATTTGACCAGGCTTTCTCCACTGCTTCGCGCTCTCTGCTTTGCATGCTTGGTCGACGCTTGGCGATCTCCGCCCTTTTACAGGTTGATTGCTTGTCGTCACTCGTCACTCTCTCTGGTCCGTGCTTCCCTTGTTCGTGCAGCTGCCAGCTTCACTCGCACTTAACTTCGTTCTGCGAGAAGCGACACCGGCTATTGGCATTGGTGTTTCGTTTCCTCACGACGCTCCGCCAGCCGGAGCACGGCTGAAACCCAGCCCCGACCCAGGTTGAACTCGACTCGAACGACCCTCCTCGTTCCATCTCTCCTCGAGGCACGATCTGCCCCGCTCTCTTGCGAGCCCCGTCGCAACACTGAGCGCGACTCGGACAGACTGCTCATTCAGGCTGTCACCTTAACGATGTCTCGTCGTCCCATCTCTCCTCGAGGCACGATTTGCCCCAGCTCTCTTGCGAGCCCTGTCGCAACGCTGCGTCGCAAGCCGAGTTGCGAGACTGAGCACGACTCGACCAGACTGCCCTCAGACTGTCACCATAACGACCCCTCGTCGTCCCATCTCTCCTCGAGGCACGACGCGCCTCCGCTCTCTTGCGAGCCCCGTCGCAACACCGCGTCGCAAGCCGAGTTGCGAGACTGAGCGCGACTCGGACAGACTGCCCTCAGACTGTCACCATAACGACCCCTCGTCGTCCCATCTCTCCTCGAGGCACGACGCGCCTCCGCTCTCTTGCGAGCCCCGTCGCAACACCGCATCGCAAGCCGAGTTGCGAGACTGAGCACGACTCAACCCAGACTGCTTGTTCGCTGTGTGCCTGTGCCTAACTTAAAACGTGACTCCCCTCTCTGTGCATTCCTTGCGAGCGGGCAACAAAACAAAAACAGAGCGAGAAGAAGCAGACACCCCCGCGACCCCTCCTCGCGACTTTTCCTAACCCTCCAAGCATTCATGGGCCATCTGTTTGTGCTGCGGGGAGACAAAGACGGCCGTGCTTAACTCCAAAACGCGAGCACCCTCTCCTCTCTCCGCGTCTCTTGCGAGAGAAAACAAACAGAAAAAATACAGATGTTTTCGAATGTCAGGCACCGACTCCCCCTTTGACCTTTTTGCTCCCTTCTTGCTTGCCGACCATTGGAGACAAAGGTGGCTGAGGAGATTTTTGCAATACATTTATGTGGTCCTGTGTGTTACATTTATTCTTGAGTTATATTTTAATGTCCTGAGGTTAAGTGCAACTAAGTTTCCACTTACGCTTCCTTAACTGTTGGAATTCGTACTCTTTAGTTTTTAGGAAGGTCATGTAGATAGGAAACATATAATTCTAAATAATATGTATGCGGTGAATACGAGTAATATAAGAGAATTACTAATAATAAAAAAAACGTATTGTTTGTTGGTTAATTCTCTTTGTTAAGTTTCTACTTTTCGGTAAGGAAAACGTTAAGAAAACGCGAGTGGCAACCGTTATTATCATTTACTCTGCTCTGCACCCCTCCGTGCATCTCAAGATGTCTTGGAAGGTCAGGCCATCGATCTTTGTCCATCTGGATGTCTCTGACCTCTCTGTGACCGACTTCTTACCAGTTTAATGGCCGTTTCACAGATTCCTGGTGTGCTTGTAGTGGGTTGTTTTCATTATTTAATTTAAAANTATATATATATAAAAAAAATTAATTATTCTTAATATTAATAATGGAAAACAGGGCATAGACACAACACTAACCATCATGTGGCCACTGTGCTTAAGCCTGCCTATGTATGTGCATCCCACTGCAAAATTGTACGCTTCCTTTTGAATAAAGACATAATTACGTGCATCTTATTAGGTTCCATATTTTCACCCTGTAATGTCCTGTAAACTGCTGCCAGTTTATAGGCCTTACCACCGAAATAGTCTGAAGCATTGCGCTGGTGATCTTGAGTTTGACTTTGTCTAAGAGGTGCATGTTTAATAGCGTGTTGACGTTTGATAAATAAGTAAATAAATATATTTAAGGACACCGGTGTCAATGCGCGTGCATCTAGACAACGAAAGTGAATTGTTATATTTGATCCACCAAAATTATTATAATTGCCGTCAAACTTTTAATAATAATCTGAATGATATAGCTTGTAAGCGTGGTTTATAACGGAACACTGCTGTGTATATACATTTGTGTTTGTGTACCCTTGTGTGTGTGTACACGTGTTTGCTATAAGCAATGTACAAAAAACGGACATCAGTCAACTTAAAAAAAANCTGTTTTTATTAATCTGCTAAAATATTAACGTTAAAACTGATGTGCATGCACACTCGTGTGTATGTACGTGTGGATGTCCACGTGTAAGTACACTTGTGTGTATGCACAGTGCTGGATGTAAAACTGGTGTGTACATGTGCATTGCTGTGCATGTACACTCATATGGGTACATGTGCACAAAAAACGGCTTACCGCAGCCTTCACTCAGAGGTTCGGAGAGCCATGGAGCACTGCAAGGATGAGTTGTGGGTTGCTAAGGAGATGGAATCTGCCTCAGTAGCCCACAATCACAAAAAAGTAACTTGCAGAGCCTCACCTATCGCCATTCATTAAGGAAAAAACAGTGATCCAATCTCTGAACTCCAGGAACTGGTATTCAGGTTTGCATAATATTTCTACGAGGTATTGGGGAAGGGGAATTGTTTCAGCCCAGACATCATGAGGCAAGGTGAGGACGACCCTGCTGGGGCTATAGTGCCTAAAATATTGTTAGACTTAGTCACACCTGAATGGCATTCCAGTGTCTGAGACCAGGAAAAGCGACAGGCAGAGATGATCTCCCAATCCAACTACTGAAGGAAGGTGGCACATATATGCAGACTGCCCTACATGACATCAACTGTCTGGACTACAGGATGGGTTCCGCAGGATTGGAAGGATGCCTTGCAAGATTGAAAGAATCAAGATACATATAGCAGTTGTAAACGAAATACATTTTAATCTGGATTTTTAAAAATTAAGGTATCATAGGCCTTGACCAGGTCAATAAAGCAGAGATGTAGGTCCTGTTGGAATTCCCTATGCCTCTGCTGTAGCAGACGGACAGATAATTTGGCGTCTGTGCAGGACCACCCCGGCCTGAAACCACATTGGGGCTCCGCAAGCCTCTCCTCAATATGCCTGGCAAGGTGATGTTAAATAATTCTTGTCAAGACCTTTTGCCAGTCTGCACAAAAACACTACCTACCGTCAGAAGTTTTCTTGGGAGATCATCTCTCCCATCGTTTTTGCTAGTCGCAGACTCTGGATCACTCTTCGTACTTCCTCAATAGATGGCACATTATTCAAAAACTCACAAGGGGTGGCTACTTCTTCCAATATTTGAGGCACCGCAGCCCAAGCAGGGTCGTCCCCCACCTTGCCCCATGATGTTATCGGGGCTGGGGATTTCCCCTCCCCAAGACATTATAGATATTCTCTGAAAAACCTCTAAACATGTTCCTAGAAGTCAGAGATAGGATCGTCGTTCTTTCCCTAAAGGATAGGTGTGCTGCTACATGTTACTTTTTTGATAGAATTAAAGAGAGATTATTGATCGCGAGCTACTGAGGCAGACTCCATTTCATCAGGAACCTGCGTCTACCACTCATCCTCTCAGTGCCGCACCAATTACATCACCACCATCACTACCACTGCTAATATTACCACCACCAACACCACCACCACATACGCAATTATCATCACCACCACCATCAGCTGCAAATCTCACATCAATACTACCATCGTTATCATTACCATCGCCAATATAACCACCAGAAACACCATTATCATTATCATCAACAGCACCATCACTATTACTGCAATTGTCACCACCACATCCATATCATTACCATAATCACCAGTACCGTCACGACCACCACCACCACCACCATCCATATCATCATCACTATCATCAACATGATCACCATCACAATCAACATAACCTTCAACATTGATGTCAGCTGTAGCAATTTTCACATCATCATCACCAACATGTGCATCAACATCAACAGCATCATCACCACCATTACCAACACTACCAACACTACCAACACCACCATCCACATCAACAGCACCATCACCACCACCCACGTAATCATCACAATCGTGTTCAATACTGGTGGAAGTAGTAGCTAGTTTTACATCATCATTTACATAACCACCACCACCAGCCTTATAAACATCGTTTTTAACATTGGTTGCAGTGGTGGCAATTTTCACACAACCATCACCACAATCTCCTCCAGCACTATCAATATCTCCACTACCACCAGTACCACCATCCTTAACATCATAATCGTTACAAACATCGGTGGCAGCAGTGGCGATTTTCACACCACCACCACCAGCACCGTCAACACTAACATCGCTATCACCACAATCTCCACCAGCACCTGCACCATTACCACAGCACCATCACCACCACCACCAGCACCACTACCTCCACAATGATCATCATCATCACCACCACTACCATCACCACTACCAACATCATCACCATCATCATGCTCATCATCATCATCACCACCACCATCACGAACATCATCATCATCACCATCATCATCGTCATCATCGTCATCATCGTCAAAATCAGTAGTGGCAGCGGCAACAGTGCTGCTGCCACTACCAGTGGTGGTGGTGGCCATGGCATTGGCCGACATCTCGTCCAGAATCCTCTCCATGAGATCGGTGGCAGCCGGATGGTAGTACGACGACGACGTCATGGATAATGACGTCGACGAATGGAAGGCCCCTGGTGGAGCCTGCTGGCCGTGAGAAGATGATAACAAAGCTGAAGCTGCTGCAGTCCCCACGGACGCCCCCCCTGTGTTGTGCCTACGCAATTTGGTGGCCACCTGCTCGCTATGCGGTAACGACAAAGACGAAGCTGCTGCCGTCCCCACGGACGTCCCTACTGAAGCTGTCGACGTCCCTGTCACGTTGTACTTCCGCAGCTTGGTGGCCTGGTGGATGTGCGGCAACGACAAAGCTGAATCTGCTGCTCTCCATCCGTGGATGTCCCCCCGCTGTGTTGTACCTCCGCAGCTTGTTGGCCTGCTGGCCGTGCGATGAAGACAACAAAGCTGACGCTGCTGCGGTCTCCCCCAACATCCCTACTGATAAAGCCGATGAAGACGAAGACGAAGCCACTGCTGCTGTCCCCCCATGGACGTCCCCCCCCCACTGCGTTGTACCTCCGAAGCTTGCCCAGGCGCGCCCTGCGCAATATCAAGAAGGCGTCACAGCACTCGATCTTCTTCTATACACCACAATACTATACATTACAATACATTATACACGAAACTACTATCCACTACACTATACAGTGAGGGAAAAAATATTTGATCCCCTGCTGATTTTGTACGTTTGCCCACTGACAAAGAAATGATCAGTCTATAATTTTAATGGTAGGGTTATTTGAACAGTGAGAGACAGAATAACAACAACAAAATCCAGAAAAAACGCATGTCAAAAATGTTATAAATTGATTTGCAATTTACTGAGGGAAATAAGTATTTGACCCCTCTGCAAAACATGACTTAGTACTTGGTGGCAAAACCCTTGTTGGCAATCACAGAGGTCAGACGTTTCTTGTAGTTGGCCACCAGGTTTGCACACATCTCAGGAGGGATTTTGTCCCACTCCTCTTTGCAGATCTTCTCCAAGTCATTAAAGTTTCGAGGCTGACGTTTGGCAACTCGAACCTTCAGCTCCCTCCACAGATTTGCTATGGGATTAAGGTCTGGAGACTGGCTAGGCCACTCCAGGACCTTAATGTGCTTCTTCTTGAGCCACTCCATTGTTGCCTTGGCCGGGTGTTTTGGGTCATTGTCATGCTGGAATACCCAACCACGACCCATTTTCAATGCCCTGGCTGAGGGAAGGAGGTTCTCACCCAAGATTTAACGGTACATGGCCCCGTCCATCGTCCCTTTGATGTGGTGAAGTTGTCCTGTCCCCTTAGCAGAAAAACACCCAAAGCATAATGTTTCCACCTCCATGTTTGACGGTGGGGATGGTGTTCTTGGGGTCATAGGCAGCATTCTTCCTCCTCCAAACACGGCGAGTTGAGTTGATGCCAAAGAGCTCCATTTTTGTCTCATCTGACCACAACACTATCACCCAGTTGTCCTCTGAATCATTCAGATGTTCATTGGCAAACTTCAGACGGGCATGTATATGTGCTTTCTTGAGCAGGGGACCTTGCGGGTGCTGCAGGATTCCAGTCCTTCACGGCGTAGTGTGTTACCAACTGTTTTCTTGGTGACTATGGTCCCAGCTGCCTTCAGATCATTGACGAGATCCTCCTGTGTAGTTCTGGGCTGATTCATCACCGTTCTCATGATCATTGCAACTCCACGAGGTGAGATCTTGCATGGAGCCCCAGGCCGAGGGAGATTGACAGTTCTTTTGTGTTTCTTCCATTTGCCAATAATCGCACCAACTGTTGTCACCTTCTCACCAAGCTGCTTGGCGATGATCTTGTAGCCCATTCCAGCCTTGTGTAGGTCTACAATCTTGTCCCGGATATCCTTGAAGAGCTCTTTGGTCTTGGCCATGGTGGAGAGTTTGGAATCTGATTGATTGATTGCTTCTGTGAACAGGTGTCTTTTATACAGGTAACAAGCTGAGATTAGGAGCACTCCCTTTAAGAGTGTGCTCCTAATCTCAGCTCGTTACCTGTATAAAAGACACCTGGGAGTCAGAAATCTTTATGATTGAGAGGGGTGAAATACTTATTTCCCTCATTAAAATGCAAATTAATTTATAACATTTTTGACATGCGTTTTTCTGGATTTTTTGTTGTTATTCTGTCTCTCACTGTTCAAATAAACCTACCATTAAAATTATAACTGATCATTTCTTTGTCAGTGGGCAAACGTACAAAATCAGCAGGGGATCAAATACTTTTTTCCCTCACTGTACCGACACTACTATAAACTACACTACACTACTCTACACTATACCATACCCTGCACTACTATAAACTACACTATACACTATGAGACATTATACACGACACTATACATTCCTATCCACTATACAGTACACTAGCATACTGTACACTACACTATACACGACTATACACTACTATATGCTATACATGTAGGCAAGTACCTGCGAAGCGTCAGGAAGGCGTCACAGCGCTCGCTCTTCTTCCAGAGGTAGTAGAAGGCAACGCACTCGGATGGCGATCGCGTGGGGACCGCACAGCTGCCAACCACCACCAACCAAACAGCCGCCAACCGCAGTGGTTGTGCCAGCAGTGGTGGTGCCAGAAGTTGAGGGTCGGCCCATGGCGTGGAAGACCTTGCCTATGCGGAAGAGAGCCCGCTCAAACTGGGCGCACTCCAGCTGGGACCACGGCGATGAGCAGCCCGTCGTGTGGCCACATGCTGGGACGATGGCGGTGGATGAGGAGGAGATGAGGAGGAGGGCGGTGGCTGTGTTGTACTGACAGTGGGCGAGAGCAGAGAGGAACTGGGAGGGAGAGAATTGGGGAGAGAAATGGGGAGAGAGATGGGGAGAGAGATGGGGGGAGAGTTCCTTAGTGGTGGGTAAGTGGGTTAGTGGGTGTGTGAGTGGGTGAATGCATGGGTGAGTGGGTGGACAAGTGAGTGGGTGAGTCAGTTAGAGTTTATTTGTGGGTTCAAACTAGATTCGAAGCTTTCGTGACTGCAGGAATTACTCTTTGGTTCTTTCGGTAAAGTCAAGTAGAAAATAAAATAATAATAGAATACGACGTTTCAGTTGAAACACAAGCAACCATCATCAGGTAAGAATGAATGATAAAACACAGACACGGAAACAACACAGGCAGACACATATGCAGAGAGAGACATACACAAAAGACACACCGAGCGTGACACACACCAAGGAAACACAGACACGGAAACAACATGCAGAGAGAGACATACACAAAGATAAAACACAGACACGNCAACAACATAGGCAGACACACATGCAGAGAGAGACACACACAGAGACACACACCAAGACAAACAGAAGGACAACGACTCTTTGCCGAGGCCTTAAATAGAGAGAGGGGGGAGGGTCGGGGTAGAGAGAGGACTGCGGAGGACAAACGAGGGGACCAGCGTGGAATTCCGGACCACAGTGGCCGGAGGAGAGACAATGATTTAGAGCAAGAAAATCGAATATGTGGGTGAGTTGAGCGTGTTTGTCTCACACTCTCATTGTCCCGGATCTGTCTGCGAGGAGATGCCGTCTCAGACAGGCCAGATGCCTTCAGTAGGAAGTCCTCCACTTGTCTCTCAGATAGACGAGATGGCTCCCAGCAGAGGTCCGCTCCCGCTGGGATGGCGCTGAACAGTGCTCGCTGTTTGTGGACGGCAACGGCATCAGCAGTGTTGAGACCTTGGCTTGGTAGTCCGGTCCCACTCGGACATCCTGCGGGACATGGGGGGCATGGGGGTGGGTGGATGGGTGAGTGGGTGGGTGAGTGTGTGTGTCTGTGTGTGCTACTTGCTACTCACAACACCTGGGGGAACTCTGTCTGTGCTGTGTGGGTCACCTTTTTCCAGTCGTGTGTTGACACTCGGAGCTTGCCGTCCCACGCGTCGCACTCGGACAGTCGGCTCGCTGACACACACACACACAGCGTTACCAAGGCAACCACACAGTTTCACCAAAGCAAGCACACATACACATCGTCACCATAGCAACCACACATACACAGCGTCAAAATAGCAACCACACACACACAGCATTACCATGGCAACCAAGCACACACAGCATAACCACGGCAACCACTCACATCGCAGGAGGCGCGGGTAGAGACGTGTTGCATTGTGGGTAGCCAGATCATCATGGAAACCAGCCTGAGAAAGAGACACAGCCATTGTGAACCCAGCGACATGGCCATTGTGAACCCCACCAACACGGCCATTGTGAACCTCACAAACATGGCCATTGTGAACCTAGCAACACCGCCATTTTCAACCTTTCCGAGCGATACGGTCATTGTGAACCCCACCGACATGGCCATTGTGAACCCAGCGACATGGCCATTGTGAACCCCACCAACACGGCCATTGTGAACCTCACAAACATGGCCATTGTGAACCTAGCAACACCGCCATTTTCAACCTTTCCGAGCGATACGGTCATTGTGAACCCCACCGACACGGCCATTGTGAACCCAGCGACATGGCCATTGTGAACCCCACCGATGCACCCAATGTGAACCCACCGACACGACCATTGTGAACCCAGCGACATGGCCATTGTTAACCCCACCGACACGGCCATGGTGACCCCACCCAGCGACCTGGCCATTGTGAACCCACCGACACGGCCATTGTGAACCCAGCGACATGGCCATTGTGAACCCCACCGATGCACCAATGTGAACCCCACCAACACGACCATTGTGAACCCAGCGACATGGCCATTGTGAACCCCACCGATGCACCCAATGTGAACCCCACCAACACGACCATTGTGAACCCAGCGACATGGCCATTGTGAACCCCACCGATGCACCCAATGTGAACCCCACCAACACGACCATTGTGAACCCAGCGACATGGCCATTGTTAACCCCACTGACACGGCCATGGTGAACCCCACCCAGCGACCTGGCCATTGTGAACCCCAGTGACACGGCCATTGTGAAACCCACCTTCACGCGATCGCTCCAAATTCCATCTTCTACAGATATCATGTCTTCATGAGTTGTCTCCTGGACACACAGAGACAAGGAGACACGGGGATATGGACACGGACACACAGATACACGGACACACGGGGACACGAAGACATGGGGATACAGGAACATTAAGATACGGAGACAGAGAGACATGGGGATATGGGAGACAGTGAGACATGGAGGTAAAATTCGATAGAGTGGTTCTGTGTTACATTCCGGTCAGAATGTGACTGACACACACACTGCATGCTGCTGCTGTGTTTAGTTTGTTGTCATTCCCCTGCACCTCTGATTAGCACGGTTGGCTACATACAGTGCCATAGAGGTTCAACATAATACAAACAAAACTACAATACACTACACTATACACTCCACTACCATACACTACACTACTTTACACAACACTACTATATACTATACTATATACGACACTATACACTCTACTCTATACACTACAATATATACTACACTATATACTACTATATATTAGACCATACACTGTCCTATATCCTACACTACTATACACTAAACTACGATACATTGCACTACTCTACACTGCACTACTAAACACTACGATACACTACACAACTATGTACTACACTACGATACACTTATTTTTGTGGTCTATTCCCAAGGACGATGACCTCTCTTGCATCGGAAGTCAGTAATCCTTCATCATCTTACATGGTTGTTGTGTTTAATTCCTGTGAGTTTGCTGTAACTAGCAAGCCCAGCGTTTGAAGGACACACCTTTCCGCATAGATCATATGCACAGTGGGCTGAGGGTAACTCCTGAGATTCACATGCACTGGTCGACACCGTAACCACTTCTAACCCATGTCTCCTGGCTTGTTGTTTCTCCGTGTCTTCATGAAGCTGTTTCCCAAGCAATCGAGTAGCTTCAGCCAAGGCTATGCGCCATTGCTGTGTTTTTCGCGACATTTCTCCATGAATCTACATAAATCCCACATCTTCTCAAATTTGTGTGAAGTACGTCCTTCAAGGATAAGCGCTGGCCTCCTCTACTTCTTTTTCTCTGATGCGATTGACAATAGAGAAACTTTTTGGGAGTCCATTTTCTCCCATTCTGAGTATGTGTCCAGCCCAGCAAATTTGGGCAATGGTGACACAGCAGTCATTCCATCTCTAGGAAGGACTTCAGTATTACTCGTTGGTTTTTTCGGTAAAGTCACGTAGAAAGAAATTAAATCAAATAATAATAGAATACGACGTTTCGATTGCAACACAAGCAACCATCATCAGGTACAAATTAATGAAAAACAAACATAGTAAATATAATGCAATACAACACAGAGAGTCGGCCAACAAAACAGTCAACACCCCACCTGGTTGATTACATTCTTCCAAGATTGCCGGGAAAGGTCCTGGCAAGGATTATTTAGCATCGCCTTGCTAGGCACGCTGAGGAGAGGCTTGCAGAGCCCCATGCGGTTTCAGGAAAGGGCGGTCATGCACAGATGCCATATTTTCTGTCCGTCTGCTACAGCAGAGGTGTAGGGAATTCCAACAAGACATACATCTCTGCTTTATTGACCTGATCAAGGCCTATGATACCATCAGTAGGCCTGGGCTCTGGTTTGTTCTTCGTGCTTTCGGAATCCCTGACCCTCTGCTCACGATCATTAAGGACCTTCATGATGGTGAGAGGACCCGGGTAAAACTACGCGGCCGGGAGTCAGAGCCATTCCCTGTGTAGTAAGTATATATGGAGGCTTGACGACAGGATCGGAGGCACACTTATTTATTACACCAACACAGTTGTACAGGTCACTTGGCTACAGGGATTCTCGACAGCTAACCCTCTAACCTATACCAATTCCTCCACTACGGGACTAGGGGAGGCTATCTGTCCCAGCTTGGTTAAGCTGGGATCCCGGCTCCCTGAGTCACCAGACCAGCTTCGTCTGGGCTCTCGGGGCCACGCCACCGGCTTGCCCTGGTCGGCCCTTATAAGGACAGCGAGCCAGGGGAGCTCTGGGGCCTACACTAGCTGGTCTTCCGTCTTCTCTGGTTAAAGCTGAGTCCCGACCTCGAGCCCTCGAGCTCATCACCTTTTATAGGACTCGCCCCCGAGGGGGGGCCCGTGGGGGATACACATGCGGACGTCGGTGCTAGCGCCACCCTTGTGTACGGTCGTAACCCCGCCCCTTGTGTTTGTTGGCCATCCGTGGCCATGCATAATCACACCTCAACATTCGTAGCCATGCGCAATTACACCTCTACATCACCCCCCCCTGTACAGCTCGCAGCCGTCCCTGGCTGCAAAAAAATCAGAATAAAGGTGCATCCCTCACAAAAACCCCGTGTGTGTGCCTCACGTAATTTTTAACAAGAACAAGAGAACCTTAACAAGAACAACAACAGGAAGAGAGAGAGAGAGAGAGAAAAAAAATAACCCGACGCACCCCCCCGAATAAATACCCCAAAACCAACATATATACACACACTCCGGACGCCACCCCTCCCATTGTCCGCAAGGCCCCCCAACGGCCGACCTCACAATAGTCTGCGCGTTTTGGCGCGCGTCCGCGCGGCGGGCCCGTCACAAGGGCCCGTCCTGGCACGCTCAGTGACGGTTGTTGACGGTCCGGGTGCAAGAGAGTCAGGCGTCGCTGCCGAGTGACCCCCGACCCCTCCGGGAGGGGTTGGTGGGTGTGGACCCGTCACTCCTGTTTCACCTGGGGACGGAACAGTTGGCGTCAGGTTAGGCGAGTGCAGCGACGACGGGGAGTCGGCGACACCCTCACACGTTTGGCCATGCGTGTGTGTGTGTGAACCACGGGGCGGCGCGACAAATGGTTTTAACCTTGAGGGTGCACATACCACCGGCGCCTCCCCCATTTGACGCGAACACATTGCGGCCGCAAAACCTGCACGACCTCCACTGGCCCCCGCCACGGCCATACCAATTTCGACGAGGTTGCCAGCGGCACCTGAGGACAGTGCAACCACGCCCTGTCCCCTGGTTCCCATTTGACCACCTGCACCCGCCCCAACCGAAGCCTCTCGTTCGCCTTCTGGCGGAGTTCAGAATTTTGCACGGCCGCTTCCCGCGCCTCAGACAATTTAGCGATGTTAAATTTAATGTGTTCGGACAAATTAGACTTCGCCGGGAGCGCCGAGAGCTTCAGCTGGGTCGCCACAGGGGGGTTAACTTCGCGCCCATACATTAAAAAGAAAGGGGAAAATCCGGTGGCCGCATGAGGAGCCATTCTGTAGGCCTGCAACACACCGGCTATGCGGAGGTCCAATCCGTCTGGGATACCGACACCTGCTGGGACAGCATGGACGTGATGGTCCGATGCAGCCGTTCCACCATCCCGTCAGTTTGTGGGTGATACGGAGAGGTCCGAACCTTCTCCGTACCCAAGAGGTCGCACACCTCACGTAGGAGTTTACCAGAAAAATTCCTATCCTGGTCAGTAAGCAGCCGTTCCGGAGCACCTTTGTCGAGGACATAGCCCTGGACAAAGGCCTCCGCGATGGCTGCTGCCGACTGGTTCGCCAGGGGCCAGGCCATAGGCCATCTCGTGAAGTATTCAACCCCCGTTAGTAAATACCTATTGCCCCTGGGCGTAGCGGGAAATGGCCCAAGTATGTCCAGAGCGACGAGCTCGTTAACCCGGGAAACTTTTATGGACTGCAGCGGAGGGTTGGACCCCCTCGCAGGCGGCTTCCTCTGCGCGCATTGCGTGCATGACCCCAAGAGATCCCCCACGTCCTTTTCCATGCCCGGCCAGAAGAAATCCAGCTGGAGCGTGGCAAAGGTCTTGTGAACCCCCAAGTGCAGAAGCCGCTCATGAACAGCCCATACCACCTTACCCCTTAAAGCAGCAGGCACCACAAGCCGCTGGCGCCGGGTTTTTCCATCCCAGTGCATCAAAAGACCCTGGAACAACCCCACGAGTCAACGTTTTCCACCCCCTGACCAGCCCCCCCGACGCGACGGCGCAAAGCGAGGAGGGAGGTGTCCTCCATTTGGAGGCGTCCCCATTCCGCGACCGGCAACCCCAGCAACGAATCCCTCCCTTCTTGCTCGATAGGACCCGAAGCCGAAGGTGCATCGGTAGCGGCCACGAGGACCGAATCGGTGGTGACGTTCGGGGACCTACAACGCCCCGAACCCAACAGGCACGCGCACTCCGAAGTGGGTGGCAATCGTGACAGGGCGTCAGCGTTCGTGTGGCGGACACCCTTACGATATGTGGTGACAAAGTCATAGTCTTGGAGGATCTCCAACCATCGAGACAACTGGCCCGATGGTTGTTGAACCCGCAGGGCGTACTGTAGGGCCGCATGATCTGTACGGACGGTGAACCGCCGACCGTACAGATACGGGCGGTACTGCTGAATGAAATAAACAATGGCCAATAATTCCCGACGGGTAACGCAGTACCGCTGTTCGGCTGGAGACAGTACCCGACTACCGTAAGCCACCACATGCTCTACGCCCCCGATGAGCTGGGACAGCACACCCCCGATGCCCGTGTTACTTGCGTCAGTATCGAGCAAGAAGGGTTGTGAAAAATCCGGGTAATTCAACGGCGGAGCTCCCACCAAAGCATTTCTGAGGGCGCGAAAAGCAGCCTCCTCCTCCGGCCCCCAATGAAACCTGACTCCCTTGGACGTCAAGGCATGCAATGGTTTCGCAATCGTAGCGAAGTCAGCCACAAATCGCCGATAATACGACGCGAACCAATGAAACTCCTGACCTCTCCACAGAGGTGGGAGTCGGCCAGGAGCTGACGCATTCCGTTTTGGCGGGATCAGTGGATATCCCGAGCGCCCAACAATGTGACCCAAATATCGCACCGATTCGCGGAGTAAATGGCACTTCTGTGGTTTAAATTTCAAATTGGCAGCCCGCATTTTGAGAAAAACAGCACGCAACCTCTGGAGGTGTTCCTCGAAGGATTTGCTAAAGACGATGACATCGTCTAAGTAAATCAAACACGAATCCCATTGCAAACCTGCCAAGACCAATTCCATTAACCGCTGAAAAGTTGCCGGCGCAGAATGTAAACCCATCGGCAAACGGTTAAATTGGAAGAGGCCCTGCGGTGTACGAAAAGCAGTCTTAGGTTTCGATTCGTCATCCAGAGGAAGCTGCCAGAATCCAGATAGCAAATCAAGGGTGGAAAAGAATCGCGCACCGGCCAAGGCGTCGAGCGACTCATCCATCCGAGGAAGCGGGTACGCATCTGCCACAGAGATTTTGTTGAGACGCCGAAAGTCAACACAAAATCTCAGTGAGCCGTCGTGTTTTTTCACCAAAACGATCGGCGCGCCCCACGGGCTGGTGGAAGGGGAAATGATATCGGCGGCTAGCATGTCATCAACAGCCGATTTGACATGATCCTTTTCGGCGGGACTCAACCGAAAGGGATTTTGGCGGATCGGCGCGCTGTCACCCGTGTCAATATGGTGCCGCAGCAATTTTGTACAACCGATATCAAATTTGTGTTGACTAAAAACGTCAGCAAATTCGCTCAGGAGAACTCGCAGCTGCGCGCGCTGCGAGTCAGACAGGTCCACTGAACCCGCGCAAAGCGCATCCAGCCATCCGTCATCAGAGTCCGAATGCGGTCGCGACGGAGGATCGGTGGATACCTGACCCACGAGTGGTTCCTCATAGGGCACCGGCGTTGCGTGTGCAAGCACGGTCCCTTGAGGAACCACGGCCGTTCGCGATCCCACATTAAGGACTGCAATGAAGGGGTCCCCATCCCCTCTCACCATAGTCTGAGCCGCGAGCAAATCGGGTCCATTGACCCCGGCCCGAGATGGACCCAACAAGACCCCCCGATCCGCAACCCCTGCATCAAACGACCGACGCAACCTAAGAGGGACGAGCATCTGAGCCCCCGGAGGCACGCGCACAGTTTTTGTGACGAGCGCCTGCACGGTGGCAAACGCCCGACGCTCCGTGGTGGGGGAAGACAGAAATGTAACGCGTCGGCCCGATGGGAGCTCAATGCACCCTTGGTCAATAAGGATGCGGATGGGCATTTTGGCCAGAAAATCCGTCCCAACAGGCACGGAACCGCGAGTGAGGAGGAAACCAAAACAGGGCCGGATAATTTAATGTCCCCAATGCAGATAGTGGCGCGGATTTGGCCAATAATGCCCAGAGAGCCTCCGTTAGCGGCATAGCACGGCACGTCAACAGGGAGCAAGGGACGACTTTGAACGGGAAGGATGTTATAAATTAAATCAGATATAATGGTCGCCGATGCCCCTGTGTCAATTAAAATCCGCACCTCTACCCCATCAATGTGACCGACCACGACAGATGATCCCGCCGACGCAGCAACGACACGATGGGCGAGCTCCGACCACTGACCCGGTTGGAGCGCTCGCCGCATTACCGAACAATCGCGCGCGACGGACGGGGAATTTGGAGCCCTGTTTAGTTGAGCGCGTGAGTGTGTGTCGGATGTGTGCGTGGGCCAAACGTGTGAGGTGCCGCGACTCGCCGTATTTCTCTGCTGGAGCTTGGGAGGAGACGGCGTGGCGTCCTGACGAGGTGTCGCCCCGCGCTGACGGGGAGCCCGGCATCCAGACGCAACGTGGCCTTGCAGGCCACAGTTGTAGCAGCGTGTGAGCGCCCCAGATGACCTGGGCTGCTCCTGGCGGCTCGGTCCATTCCGAGCCTGCGGTGCCGCCGATCTCCATTCCCCTCGCCGCTCCACCCCGCAGACCTCCTCCGATGGGAGGGCGGTGGTCGCCATGGCATGGCCGGCCGCCCCCTTTGCCGCCTTCCGACGCAGGGACCGCAAGCCCCCGTGGATGTGGCGCGCGACCAGCAGGGACGACATCTCCGCGTCGTCCTGAGCCAGGACGTTGATGTCCAGCTCGTCAGCGAGTAGCAGCAGCTTCTCAGCCACCATGGCATCCACTCCTTCCTCGTCCATCCTTGGGAAAGCAGCCTTTGCCAGAGCCAGGAGAGCCGTCCGGAAGGCCAGGGGTGACTCGTTGGCGCCCCGACTCCGATCGTGGAACAGCTGCCTGCAGTCCGAAGGCGGCCCATAGACGGCTGACAGCAGCTGCAACGCCAGGTGTAGAGTGGCGCGCTTTTCCCTCGGCGCCGAGGTGAGGGTAGCCAGGGCGTCGTTGTCCAGCATCGCTGGCAGCGCGCGTAGAGCCTCGGCGTCCGACCAGTTCGCCATCTCTTGATGAGCGATGAACCGCCTCTTGAAGCCGCCCCAGTCTCCGTCAGCGCCGACAAATTCTTTAAGAGGCGGCAGACGCTGTTGTAAGGCGGCGTCCGTGGCCGCAGAACGCTCTCCGTCGCTCCCCGCCGATGATACAGTGTGGGCGGGCCGTGCACATGGCATCGCCGGTCGCTCTGATGTTGACGCGCCGGCCGGCGTTGATGATGTCACGGCTTGTGCTTGGCGCTCAGCAGACACGTGACGCGGGCCGGCCCCGCCCTCCGCTCGTACTGTAGAGATGGCGGGAAATTTGACCGCGAGCCGCGTCGGGGTGGCGGGAAACGTCGCCCCGCGCCGGCTGCCGTCGTCGACCCGCGCTGCTCCTCCAGCCCCCAGCCGCGTGATCTCCTCCAACGCGGCGGCCGCGGCGTAGAGCAGGTCCGCCAGGCGGGAGTGGGCCAGCCGGAGTCCCTCGGCCGACGCATCCCCCTCCTCCTGTCGTAGCGGCGCGGGCGTACTCGGCCCCGGCTGCTCCGATTCGACCCCGGCCATCACTGGTGGAGAATCGGCCGCGGCGTCTTCCATCTCCGACTCCCTGGTACGTGTCGTCCCTCGTGTGTCCATCGTTGGACGTTTACTTCTGACCCCAGATGTAGTAAGTATATATGGAGGCTTGACGACAGGATCGGAGGCACACTTATTTATTACACCAACACAGTTGTACAGGTCACTTGGCTACAGGGATTCTCGACAGCTAACCCCTCTAACCTATACCAATTCCTCCACTACGGGACTAGGGGAGGCTATCTGTCC
This sequence comes from Lethenteron camtschaticum, assembly GCA_018977245.1. Taxonomy (NCBI): domain Eukaryota; kingdom Metazoa; phylum Chordata; class Hyperoartia; order Petromyzontiformes; family Petromyzontidae; genus Lethenteron; species Lethenteron camtschaticum. The sequence continues at coordinate 180,353 of MU249682.1, read as the reverse complement.
CAGCTTGGTTAAGCTGGGATCCCGGCTCCCTGAGTCACCAGACCAGCTTCGTCTGGGCTCTCGGGGCCACGCCACCGGCTTGCCCTGGTCGGCCCTTATAAGGACAGCGAGCCAGGGGAGCTCTGGGGCCTACACTAGCTGGTCTTCCGTCTTCTCTGGTTAAAGCTGAGTCCCGACCTCGAGCCCTCGAGCTCATCACCTTTTATAGGACTCGCCCCGAGGGGGGGCCCGTGGGGGATACACATGCGGACGTCGGTGCTAGCGCCACCCTTGTGTACGGTCGTAACCCCGCCCTTGTGTTTGTTGGCCATCCGTGGCCATGCATAATCACACCTCAACATTCGTAGCCATGCGCAATTACACCTCTACACCTGTATACCTTGGGTGCGACAGGGATGTCCTCTGGCTCCCACATTATTTAACATCTATTTTGACCACGTGGTTTGTGAAGACTTCAATAGCTGTACCGGGGAATTTCCATTTGGTACAGACATAATGGGAGGCTGATCGATGCCGGGGTGCGATCAAGGGATGGCTCCCTATTGGTCAACAACGTTATGTATGCCAATTTGGTAATAGCTGCTCATTCAGAGGAGGAGTTGGAGACGCTGCTGCTGAGACTGGAGTGTGCCACTAAGAGGTAGGGCCTTACCATCAGCCCCACCAAAACTAAGCACCTGCCTGGGTATTTTGCACCATGGGACACTCCACCCACACAACTCCCAATCGGTGATAGAGCAGTTGTGGAGAGAGTGGGGAGTTTCCCATACTTGTGCAGTGTGCTTATGACCGGCTCCAGTTTAACAGCAGAGGTCTCACTCCGAATCAGTCGAGCGGCAATATATTTTTATCGGTTGCGTAACGCTGTGTGGAAGCTACCTGGTCTGTCGCTCCGCACGAAGCTTCAGGTCTTCTCGGCCACAGTCATTCCCTCCCTTCTCTATGCTTGCGAAACATGGACCCTCCTAATGGAGGATCTTCGCTGGTTAGAAACATTTAGGCTGGCCTGCCTACGACCCATCCTGGGTTTAACAAGGCTGGATTGTGTGAGCTCACAAATCCTTGAAAGATCTTGGCAAAGTCTCATCGGTGAGCTCCTCCGGCAGGCAAGGGTGCGTTGGCTTGGTTATGTAGCCCGCATGCCCAGCCACCGCATGCCTAAACAGCTTTTGTTCGGCCGGATCGAGGGGGCTAAATGGGCACAGCACGGGCTCGAGAAGAGATGGAGTGATGTGGTACAGGAGGACGTGGAGCTGAGTGGACTTGCCAATGACTGTGACTAGCGGTGTCAAGATCGGCCTCTGTAGAGGAGGCTCGTGAAGGACGCTACTGGGCAGTTGGAGGCAGTCGCCCTCCAACAACAACGGAGGGCGGAGGAGCGACGCTCACAACAACGAGTGGAGCGCCGGGTGGCTAAAGCACAGCAAGTTGGCACAGTAGGGGGCACAGGTGGTGCATCAGCCAGTCATCTCAGTCATCTCAGTCAGTCGACCCGTGGCACCTGGGTCTGTCCCATGCCCTCCTGCCAGCGGGCGTTGGACACTTCACGTGGCCTCAAGGTGCACATGGCCTGGCACAAGCGTTGTGGTGATGTCACCACCACTTAGTGGCGAATGGCGGTTGTTGTTGTCTCTGTGTTGTCTATCTCTGCTTGTGTGTCTGTCTGTGTGTCTCCGTGTCTGAGTTTTGTCCCTCTCTAAAATGTAGTTCTACCTGATGACGACTGCTTGTGTTGCAATCGAAACGTCGTATTCTATTATTTATTTAGTTTTCTTTCTACGTGACTTCACCAAAATAACCAAAGAGAGTGTATACAGTATACTGTAGATAATCTGCAGGTGGTTTATCTAATTGGCAGATTAGTCACACACTTGAGATTTTGACATAAATTAACGACTCATACATTTACCCTTAAGCCCAAATTAATCATCTAAAAACAGTAATTTTATGTTTAATGTGCTTAAACCGAACAAATATTTGCTCCGGATAATCTGATATCCACTTGATCGCCTGAAACAGTAAAGTATTTGCATATATTTACAACAGTGGGTGGATTTTGATTGGCGTGACTCTGCTATCCACTGAGTGGGCGGAGTGTCCTGCGCTCAGGGGCAGGAAAGTGTCATCACTGAGCACGCACATCGATGAACGTTAGTATTCATTCTAAATCGAAACAGTAACATTGAATATCGTCGGTTGCGTTTTGTTTTGAGAGATTTATCTTATTATTTATCCTTTGAGTTTTAATATACAAAACTGTGCGACTTAAACATATTGGGTTGTGGCATAGAGATCCCTAAAAAATTGATATTTTTGAATTGTCCGTGATTTGTAATAATTATCTGCGGCCGTCCTCTCCGTCATTATCGCGGATAATCTAGTGGACTGCACTACACTACATAGTCCACTACTCTACACTATATTATATACACTGCACTACTATACACTAAACTACTATACATTATACACATTTAATGTCTCCGTGTCTGTGTCTCTGTCTCCGTGTGAGTCTCAATGTCTCTGTGTGTGTCTCTCTCTGTGTTGTGTGTGTGTCTGTGTGTGTCTCCGTGTCTGTGTCACCGTGTCTCTGTGTGTGTCACCGTGTCTCCGTGCCTGTGTCACCGTGTCTCTGTGTGTCACCGTGTCTCTGTGTGTGTCACTGTGTCTCCGTGTCTGTGTCACCTTGTCTCTGTGTGTCACCGTGTCTCTGTGTGCAGAGCCGGCCCAGACACTAAGCGACCCTTGCAATTGCAAAGGGCCCCGTGGCCAGCAGAGGGCCCCCTAGAGTCACTGCTAGCTAGTGGGTGAAAAAAATCATACATCAAAGGGGCCTCCAACCAAATTTTGCTTAGGGCCCCAAAGGTCTAGGGCCGGTTCTGTCTGTGTGTGTCACCGTGTATCTGTGTGTGTCTCCGTGTGTGTGTCACCGTGTCTCTGTGTGTGTCTCCGTGTGTCTGTGTCACCGTGTCTCTGTGTGTGTCACCGTGTCTCTGTGTGTGTGTCTCTGTGTGTGTTCTGTGTCACCGTGTCTCTGTTTCACCGTGTCTCTGTGTGTGTCTCCGTGTTTCTGTGCGTGTCACTGTGTCTCTGTGTGTGTCACCGTGTCTGTGCGTGTCACCGTGTCCCTGTGTGTGTCTCTGTGTGTCACCGTCTGTGCGTGTTGTCTCTGTGTGTGTCCCTGTGTCTCTGTGCGTGTCACCATGTCTCTGTGCGTGTCACTGTGTCTCTGTGCGTGTCATGTGTCTCTGTGTGTTTCTCAGTGTCTCTGTGTGTCTCCGTGTGTGTCACCGTGTCTCTGTGTGTGTCTCCGTGTCTCTGTGTGTGTGTCTGTGTGTTTCATCGTGTCTCTGTGTGTGTCTCTGTGTGTGTCTCCGTGTATTGGGGTCTCCGTGTCTGTGTGTTTCCTCAGTGTCTCTGTGTGTGTCTCTGTGTCTCTGTGTGTGTCTGTGTCTCTGTGTGTCACGTCTCTCTGTGTGTGTCGTGTCTCTGTGTGTGTCACGTGTCTCTGTGTGTGTCACCGTCTGTGTGTCTCCGTGTCTCTGTGTGTCTGTGTGTGTCTCTGTCTGTGTGTCTCTCTCTGTGTCCGTGTCTCTGTGTGTGTGTCTCTCTCTGTGTGTGTGTGCGTCTNCGTGTCTCTGTGTGTCTCTGTGTCTGTGTATTTCCTCAGTGTCTCTGTGTGTGTCTCCGTGTCTATGTGTGTCACTGTGTCTCTGTGTGTGTCTCCGTGTCTCTGTGTCTTTCCTCAGTGTCTGTGTGTGTGTCTCCGTGTCTCTGTGTGTGTCACCGTGTCTTTGTGTGTCTCTGTATGTGTCTCTGTGTGTGTCTCTGTGTGTCATCGTGTCTCTGTGTGTGTCACCGTGTCTCTGTGTGTGTCACCGTCTGTGTGTCTCCGTGTCTCTGTCTTTCTCAGTGTCTGGGTGTGTGTCTCCGTGTCTTGTTTGTGTGTCTCCGTGTCTCTGTGTGTGTCACCGTGTCTCTGTGTGTGTGTGCGTCTCCGTGTCTCTGTGTGTCTCTGTGTCTGTGTATTTCCGTGTCTCTGTGTGTGTCTCCGTGTCTATGTGTGTCACTGTGTCTCTGTGTGTGTCACTGTGTCTCTGTGTGTCACCGTCTGTGTGTGTCTCCGTGTCTCTGTGTCTTTCCTCAGTGTCTGTGTGTGTGTCTCCGTGTCTCTGTGTGTGTCACNGTGTCTCTGTGTGTGTCACCGTCTGTGTGTCTCCGTGTCTCTGTCTTTGTGTGTGTCTCCGGTTGTCTGTGTGTTCTGTGTCTCTCTCTGTGTGTGTGTCTCTCTGTGTGTGTGTGCGTCTNCGATGTCTCTGTGTGTCTCTGTGTCTGTATGTTTCCTCAGTGTCTCTGTGTGTGTCTCCGTGTCTATGTGTGTCTGTGTCTTGTGTGTGTCACCGTGTCTCTGTGTGTCACCGTCTGTGTGTGTCTCCGTGTCTCTGTGTCTTTGTGTCTGTGTGTGTGTCTCCGTGTCTCTGTGTGTGTCACCGTGTCTTTGTGTGTCTCTGTATGTGTCTCTGTGTGTGTCTCTGTGTGTCACCGTGTCTCTGTGTGTGTCACCGTGTCTCTGTGTGTGTCCCCGTGTCTCTGTGTGTCACTGTGTCACTGTGTCTCTGTGAGTGTCTTCTCTGCCTGTGTGTATCTCCGTGTCTTGTGTGTCTCCGTGTCTATGTGTTTGCGGTCATGTGTTTCTGTGTGTGTCTCTGTGTCTCTGTGTGTGNCTCCGTGTCTCTGTGTGTCTCCGTGTCTGTGTGTACGTGTCTCTGTGTGTGTCTTGTGTCTCTGTGTGTGTCTCCGTGTCTCTGTGTGTGTCACTGTCTCTCTGTGTGTCTCCGTGTCTATGTGTGTCACTGTCTTGTGTGTGTCGTGTCTCTGTGTGTGTCACTGTCTCCTGTGTGTGTCTCTGTGTGTGTCTCTGTCTTGTGTGTCTCCGTGTCTCTGTGTCTCTGTGTGTGTCTCCGTGTCTATGTGTGTCACTGTGTCTCTGTGTGTGTCACCGTGTCTCTGTGTGTGTCACCGTCTGTGTGTGTCTCCGTGTCTCTCTGTCTTTCCGTCAGTGTCTGTGTGTGTGTCTCCGTGTCTCTGTGTGTGTCACTGTGTCTCTGTGTGTGTCACCGTGTATTTGTGTGTCTCTGTGTGTCTCCGTGTCTCTGTGTGTCAGTGTCTTTGTGTGTCTCTGTGTATGTCTGTGTCTCTGTGGCACGTGTCTCTGTGTGTGTCACCGTGTCGTGTCACCGTGTGCTCTGTGTGTCTCCGTGTCTCTGTGTTTCCCCATTGTCTGTGTGTCCAGTGTCTCACCGAGTCTCCCCTGTCCTCCATGTCTCTCTGTCTCTCTGANGACACGCAGAGNCACAACGTTACAAAACATATGGAAACACAAACAGCACAGAGAGAGACACACACAGAGACACGACAGCGACAGAGACACAGAGAGAGACACAGAGACACAAACAGACACAAAGAGAACACACAGAGAGACACACACGAGAGACACACAGAGCACAGCACAGAGAGNCACACAGAGAGACACAGACGACATGACACACAGAGAGAGACACACAGAGACACGACAGACACAGAGAGAGACACACAGAGACACATACAAAGACACACACAGAGAGAGACACACAGAGACACACACAGAGACACAGAGAGAGACACACACAAGACACAACAGACAGACACAGAGAGAGAGACACACACAGAGACACACACAGAGAGACATACACAGAGACACAGACACACAGAGAGAGAGAGAGACACAGACACACACAGACAGCGACACACAGAGACACAAACNGACACACAGAGACACACAGAGACACNGACACACACAGAGAGACACACACAGACACACACAGAGACACACACACAGACACAGACACAGAGAGACACACAGAGACACAGAGAGACACACAGAGACACAGAGAGAGACACATACACACAGAGAGACACACACAGAGACACACACAGACACAGAGAGAGACACACACACACACACAGAGAGACACACAGAGACACAGAGAGAGACACACACACAGACACAGACACACAGAGAGAAACACACACAGAGACAGAGAGACACACACAGAGACACACACAGAGACACAGACAGACAGAGACACACAAAGACACAGAGACACACACAGACAGACACAGAGAAACACACAGAGACACACACAGACACACAGACACGAATACAGACACAGAGACACACACAAAGACACAGACACAGAGACTGAAAGTCTTACCGCGGGCATTCCTTCGATTCCGATTTTAAGGATCGGTATTATTTTACCCGCCTCGATTCCCCTGTGCGTGACTCCACTGGCTGTAAGGAAGGTGATACAGAATCGAAGTCAGCGATATTTCGGAATCGAATTAAATAATTTTATTAACATAGGGAAATCGAAATAAGAGATCGCGTGCAATAGATTACTTGGAATCGTAATGTGGTGGTAAAGAGCGGTGGTGCAGTGGTTAGCGCACTGTGTGTGAGTGGGGAGCAGTGGTGCAGTGGTTAGCGCACTTTGTGTGAGTGGGAGCGGTGGTGCAGTGGTTAGCACACTGTGGGGAGCAGTGGTGCAGTGGTTAGCGCACTGTGTGTGAGTGGGGAGCGGTGGTGCAGTGGTTCGCGCACTGTGTGAGTGGGAGCGGTGGTGCAGTGGTTAGCGCACTTTGTGTCTGGATAAACCACCCGCTCACGGCCAGCACCAGTGACGAATATCTGAACCGGTCCTGGGCTCCCTAGGTCGACTCAGCCTCAAATGAGTCCTGGTGTAGTGTAGTGAACATCGCTACAAAGGCGGCCGGGCGTGGTGCTGGCCACCCACCCCTCGTGTGCCGTGCCGGCCTTCATAGCTGCTGCTTTCTAACAGCACTTGCCCCAACAGTCTGAGAAGGCGATATTGGGGATCTTTGTGTGTGTGTCGGAGGTGCGGGGGAGGACAACAAACTAAATAGCAACAACGAGCAGCGATTCTAAAGAAATTAGTTTCCAAATTAGCATCGTGGTGTAGTGTATAGTAGTGTATACTGTATAGCAGAGTACAGTTTAACGTAGTGTGTTAGTGTTTTTTNGTTTGTTGCGGTTGCACCCGATTCAAGAGCCGAATGGCTCACAGGGCTATCTAACCTATATAATTCATTTTTGTCTGTCTGTCTGTTTGTCCGTCTGCGTACGCTCCTTCCGGGGATTTAGCTCTCGGACCGTGGGGTTCGCCGAGATTAAATTTTGCAGGTGGGCACGCCCCCGGCCGCGGTAAACTTAGGCATTTCCGATTTTTCGTCTCTAAACTTTAAATCGGACCGATTATCGATTTAGTGCGATTGCTCTTTATTTAGTTATATATTTATTTATTTAATATTGCCGGCCGGCGCGGACCACGGCGGTTGCCCTGGCAACGGGTAGCAACAACTTCGCTGCGGGGTGGACGCCATTTTTAATTCCCGTTACAAATATGCGCACACATTAACACGCGACTCTGAGGTAAATTCATCAAAGTTTCACGTCCTCTTCACTCCCTTCCACCCCAATGTGTGCAATTGCTATTATAGGGTCGGTAGATAATAAATTATAGCGATTAGACAGTATTATTGTAGCGCGGGGGGGGGGCGTAACGGCCCAGTACCCACCCTCAGCCGGGTGGGCAATCTAGGCGAGGAGTGGTGAGGGAGAGAGTGGTGAGGTGGAGATTGGTGAGGGGGGAGTGGTGAGGGGGAGAGTGGTGAGGGGGAGAGTGGTGAGGGGAGAGTGGTGAGGGGGAGGTGGTGAGGGGGAGAGTGGTGAGGGGGAGTGGTGAGGGGGGGAGTGGTGAGGGGGAGAGTGGTGAGGGGGAGAGTGGTGAGGGGAGAGTGGTGAGGGGAGAGTGGTGAGGGGGGTGAGAGTGGTGAGGGGGAGAGTGGTGAGGGGAGAGTGGTGAGGGGGAGAGTGTGTGAGGGGGAGAGTGGTGAGGGGAGAGTGGTGGTGGTGTGGGTGAGTGGTGAGGGTTAGGGGAGAGTGGTGAGGGGGAGAGTGGTGAGGGGGAGAGTGGTGAGGGGAGAGTGGTGAGGGGAGAGTGGTGAGGGGGAGTGGTGGTGGTGTGGTGAGTGGTGAGGGTTGTTGAGTGGTGAGGGTGAGTGGTGATTGGTGAGGGTGTGATTGGTGAGGATGAGTGGTGAGTAGTGAGGGTGAGTGGTGAGGGTGAGGTGAGTGGTGAGGGTGATTGGCGGTTGTGAGTGGTGATTAGTGAGGGGTGAGTGGTGAGGGTGAGCGTGAGTGGTGAGGGTGAGTGGGGAGGGTGAGTGGCGGTTGTTAGTGGTGATTAGTGAGGGGTGAGTGGTGAGGGTGAGCGTGAGTGGTGAGGTTGAGTGGTGAGCAGTGAGGGTGAGTGGTGATTGGTGAGGGTGTGATTGGTGAGGATGAGTGGTGAGGGTGAGTAGTGAGGGTGAGTGGTTGTTGTGAGGGTGAGTGGTTGTTGTGAGGGTGCGTGGTGAGGGTGAGTGGTAAGAGTGAGTGGTGAGGGTGAGTGACGGTTGTGAGAGGTGATTAGTGAGTGGTGAGGTGAGTGGTGAGGGTTAGTGGTGAGGGTGAGTGGCGGTTGTGAGTGGTGATTAGTGAGGGGTGAGTGGTGAGGGTGAGCGTGAGTGGTGAGGGTGAGTGGTGAGGGTGAGCGTTGAGGGTGAGCAGTGAGGGTGAGTGGTGATTGGTGAGGATGTGATTGGTGAGGATGAGTGGTGAGTGGTCAGGGTGAGTGGTGAGCGGTGAGGGTGAGTGGTGAGTGGTGAGGGTGAGTGTTGAGGGTGAGTGGTGGTGAGGGTGAGTGGTGAGGGTGAGTGGTGAGGGTGAGTGGTGAGGGAGAGTGGTGAGGGAAAGTGGTGAGGTGAATGGTGAGGGTGAGTGGTGAGGGTGAATGGTGAGGGTGAGTGGTGAGGGTGAGTGGTGATTGGTGAGGGTGAGTGTGAGCGGTGAGGGTGAGTGGTTGTTGTGAGGGTGAGTGATGAGTGGTGAGAGTGAGTGGTGAGGGTGAGTTGTGAGGGTGAGTGGTGATTGTTGAGGGTGTGATTGGTGAGGATGAGTGGTGAGTAGTGAGGGTGAGTGGTGACGGTGAGTGGTGAGGGTGAGTGTTGAGGTGAGTGGTGAGTGGTGAGGGTGAGTGGCGGTTATGAGTGGTGATTAGTGAGGGTGAGTGGTGAGGGTGAGCGTGAGTGGTGAGGGTGAGCAGTGCGGGTGAGTGGTGATTGGTGAGGTGTGATTGGTGAGGATGAGTGGTCAGGGTGAGTGGTAAGGGTGAGTGGTTGTTGTGAGGGTGAGTGGTGAGGATGAGTGGTGAGGGTGAGTGGCGGTTGTGAGTGGTGATGGTGAGTGGTGAGCGGTGAGGGGTGAGTGGTGAGGGTGAGTGGTGAGGGTGAGTGGTGAGGTGAGTGCTGAGTGGTGAGGGTGAGTGGTGAGAGAGTGGTTAGTTTTGAGGGTGAGTGGTGAGGTTGAGTGGTGAGGGTTAGTGGAGAGTGGTGAGTGGTGATTGGTCAGTGGTGATTGGTGAGGATGAATGGTGAGTAGTGAGGGTGAAGTTGAGTGGTGAGTGTGAGTGGTGGTTGTGACGGTGAGTGGTGAGGGTGAGTGGTGAGGGTGAGTGGTGAGGCTGAATGGTGAGGGTGAATGGTGAGAGTGAGGTGAGAGTGGTGAGGGTTAGTGGTGAGGGTTAGTGGTGAGAGTAAGTGGTGAGGGTGAGTGGTGATTGGTGAGTGGTGAGGGTGAGTGGTGAGGGTGAGTGGTGAGGGTGAGTGGTGAGGGAGATTGGTGAGGGAGGTTGGTGAGTGGTGAGTTGTGAGGGTGAATGGTGAATAGTGAGTGGGAGTGGTGAGTGGTGAGGATGAGTGGTAAGGGTGAGTTGTGAGTGGTGAATGGTGAGGGTGAATGATGAGTACAGTCAATATGCACTGCTGTTATCATACCAGGTACCACCACCACAATATGTACTCCTCTCATCATAGCAGATACCACCACAGCAGTATGCACTGCTGTAATCATAGCAGGTTCCACCACAATATGCACTGCTGTCATCATAACAGGTACCAACACAGCAGTATGCACTGCTGTAGTGATAGCAGGTACGACCTCAATCGGTATACACTGCTGTAGCGATAGTAGATACTGCTATCGAGTTGGTAGATACCGCTATAGTAAATACTAAAACAGTCAGTATATACCACTACAGTCAGTCAATACTGCTACAGTCAGTATATACTACTATACAGTCAGTACATATTGCTACGGTGAGTAGCTACTAGAGTCAGTAGATACTATTATAGAGTGAGTAGATACTGCTATAGATTTTGTAGTTACTACTATAGTCAGTGGATACAACTATAGAGTCAGCAGATACTATACAGTTAGTCGTTACGAGTATATAGTCGGTAGATACTACTGTAGGCCCAGTAAATACTACTATGGTCAGTAGTTATTACAGTCACTAAATACTACTACACAGTCAGTAGCTACTACTGGCTCAGTAGATACTACGGTACAGTCAGTAGATACTACGACAGAGTCAATAGATACCACTTCCTCTGTTGTATGTAAGGTGTTGTTAGTATATATACCTACGAGGGGTAAAGATATTTTTGAGGGGGGGGGAGACCACAATTTTCGGAAACATTTTGACATCAACTATTTACCCACACTTTCTACAACTTTTTGGACTTGTGAAAGCGTCTTATATATTTGTTGGTGGAAAANTGTACAAACAGCCACGGGCTTTGACAATACCTTAGTATCTGTGTATATATATGTAAGGTTTTTAAGAAAGATATTTTTCACCCGGGCAAAGCCGGGTACTTCCGCTAGTACCTAATAAATGAACTTGAACTTGTATAGCATAGTGCAGTGCAGTGTATAGCGTATAGTAATAGTGTGTATAGGCGTGCGGTGTACAGTAGTGTAGTGTTTAAAATGTGTAGCGTATAGGATTGTAGTCTAGTGGAGTAGTGTATAGTATAAAATAAAATAGATCACGACGTTTCGGGCACAACACAAGCGTTCGTGTGTTGCGCCGAAACGTCGTGATCTATTTTATACCTACGTGACTTTACCAAAAGAACCAAAGAGTATGGATTCCTGCAGTCACGAAAGCTTCAAATCAATATTAGTGTATAGTAGTTTATAGTGTATAGTAGTTCGGTGTATAGTTTAGCAGTGCATCGCCACCTTATCGTGGTGGAGAGGTTTCCGCGTTCCAATGATCCTGAGAGCGAAGCCGTCTAGAGCAGGGGTGGGCAAACTTGTTGACTCGCGGGCCACAATGGGTTCTAAAATTTTACAGAGGGGCCGGGCCAGGAACAGGTGGATGGAGTGTTTGTGTGAATTAATATAAATGACATGTAAAATCATTACATGAAAGGATTTGGCCTTTAACAGGTTGTTGTATATGTTGGGTATGAAAATTTGTTATGTTGTATGCGTGCGTGGGTGAATTATTATGTTGTATGTGTGGGTTATGAATATTCAGTGGAAATAATAATAATTAAATGAAATTTGGCCAAATGTGTAATTATCCGGAAATATGTTAATTATGTAATTACGCACATTTTAATTATGCCAATTCGAGAGGTAATCGTATTAATTATGCGAGTGGGTGTAATTATGATAACGCAAGTCGTTATGATAACCAGACCCCGGTTCACCCGTTATCGCTTTAACATTTACTGAGTATGTATTAGTGTGTTATTAAGGTCACCAAGTTCAAATCTCAACGCAGAAGCAGATCTTATGCATAGATTTCAGGAAAGAATCACACAACCACTTCTGTATTGATCAATTTATTACTAATTCAACCTTAACTATGATATAGTATGCGAACTCTCAATCCCGGAACGTCAATACGGCATCAATACAGTATCATCAACGATTGTCTGATTTCACTTTGACAACGGCACATGGATCCCGCATAACGCGATGGTTCTTAGTGAGAGAGAGAGTCGTTAAAACATGCAAATACTATGCTAAGAAAACCTTAACGTTAATGAATGATTATACTCAATATTGTTCACGCAGTACCGCACTCCTTATTGATCATACGCAACCCTTATCACGTTGTTAACACCTTGGGTCACGGAACAGTTGAATATTCTGTAGAGGATGCGAGTACGTGCGGCGATTATGACTGAAAGATACTTGAAAGATTATACGGCGATAAAACAAAACAATCAAAACAGTTATTATTCTTAAAGGCACCAATCTCAACAGATACATCGGCAGGTTATCTGACAACAGAACGGCTTGGAGTAAGGGCCTGCGACGGTGCTCCTTTTCCGAAGCTCGTTATCTTATACCAAGTTTACTAATTGGGGACCAGATCACCTGATAAGGGTCCGGTGGGCCACCACTCCCACGTGAGCGTGGCTCGGCGGAAGGAGGTGCCAAGAATCAGTTCGTATTGATGGATCTGTTGGGAATTTATGCGATTAAGAGTACAGCCCACTAAATATTAAAGATAAAAATTACGAATACTCTTATAAACGACGGATGGCCATCACTCGGTCTCGTTGTGATGCCTTCCCAGCCACGGATGGCTCATGGGTTCGAGTGTTTTTGAGTTGTCTTGAATAGTCAGTGTTCGGAGTCGATTCTTTATGTCAAACAGACGCCTGGTGTTCGTGTGGTGAGGGGGCGGTGCGCGTCATACGTAGCAGTCGCTCCCTGTCACCGTGGTGAATTGGCTCGGATGGCTGTTGATACGCTGTCGCAGTTCGGAACCCGGTCGGTAGGTGGCGCCCACAACTCGCTCGTAGCGTGCAGCGCGGGATCGTCGCCAAGTCGCGACGCTCACCACCGGCGGCAGCGGAGACCTCCGATTCGGCAGAGGTTGACGAGCTGAAGATGAGTCGAGTCGACCCGCTGGTCGCAGCTCGCTCCTGAGTCGACCCTCCGGTCGAGCTCGCTCCTGGTCGACCCGCTGGTCGCCCTCGCTCCTGAGTCGACCCTCTGGTCGCACTCCTGAGTGGACCGCTGGTCGCGCTCCTGAGTGGACCCACTGGTCGCACTCGTTCCTGAGTCGACCCTCCCGGTCGAGCTTCTGAGTGGACCCTCCGTCGCACTGGTTTCCAATGTTCAGGATCCGTTCCTTTATGCTGAAAATCCCCTGGATCCCGCCCCAAGGCGGGGCTTCCGATTTTTGCTGTGTCAGGATCTGTCCGTAGGCAGGTGTGTCCATGTGTGTGTCCGTATGTCCTTGTGTGCATCACTGACGGTATATTCCGTTGTCAACTCCCTCCATAAAACCCACGAGCAAACAACCAGATGTTACAAATTGTCTCGAAGTCGTCTCTCTGTCTGGGTGCAATTTATCTCTTGTCTGGCCTTCTTCATGAACCCAAAACACAGACGTTACAAATCGTCTCATAGGCGTCTTTGTTCGCGTTGCACCACCTGGAGGAGGGGCAACGCTCTCTCCGACCCGGCGCACAAAGAAATGGTTAAAAAGTTTTAAGTTAACATTTGTCCCTTACTATTTCACAGTTATGATTCTGTATGTAACCTAAGGTCTGTCGTTTCCCATCGTGGTGCTTGGCTCCAGTGGAGGTGTCTCCCGAGCGTATACACACTCCTATCCCGCGCTGCGGGATACAAAGACGGCCGGGATCCCCTTTCTCTCCGACCCTGGGTTTAACATCGTTTTATTATGTATTATATTCCACCTGGTGGTGATTCATCCGTTATCCTGGCTTTTCCATAAGTTTTACTTTGTCTTTTATGCATATACTTATTACTATAAATTTATTCCGATATCTTAGGTTAAGGGTAAGTTTTCTTGATCCTAGGAATTCGTATTCCTTGGTGCCTGCATGGTTATATAAGCGGAATATAGTTTACGGTGAATAGCGTTAACATTGATGTTATGTGCGATATTATGTATTGTGATGTCTTTAACTTAACTTGTTTGTCAGAGCTTTACTGACACAAAGCTGTATTTCATAGCCGCAGTCTTTGCCCACCCTATCTCTGCTCGCCGTTGTTGTTGCCTGCCGTTAATTCAAGGCCTCATTAATTTCCGTCACTCCTGAGTAGGTGAGGGCGGTTGACCTTGGAGTCAGTTCTGGTTTTTGTCTGCCTGCTTCTTCTTGTGTCCCCTGACCCGGAGTTATTATTCTACTTTATGGCCTGTCGAAGCCCACTCGCTGTTGCTGGCTGGTGTTGTTCCGGCTTTTGCTTACGTTTGCAGTTCGCCGTGCTCTTAATTTCCTTCCCTCGTCAACCTTATATCGACTATTCGCTCCTGTCTGGGTGCGATTCAATTTTGACTTAGGAAGGTTCTGATTGTCATATGCTTCGGGTCGAGTTGTATAGAAAGTATTGAAGTATGGAAATAACATTTCATATTGACTTAATGATGGTGATGGTTCAGTAGGCGTAACTTGTGGCCTGGTTTAATTGGAGTGGGTGTGAATATCGATAACTTTAGCCTACCCTGTTGTTAAATTCCGACTTTAACGTTACTTTAATAGCAATACAGAATAATTGAGCTTTTTGTCTTAACTAGGCGAATGCGAACTTCTGGTGACCCCGCAGCCTTGTTACTCAATTGGGTCTTGCCTTGAGAGATATACAACCCTCTTTTAAATCACCTCTCCCCTGTCCAACCTTCTGCTCTGGGAGTGTTTATTCTTGATTCCAGGTCCAAGGCCCCTCACATCCAGACGCGCAGGGTTGTTACATCAGCTCCCCCCTGTGCACGTGTTCTAACTAGCTCGGAATTCCTGAACACACAATCAGTGATGATTCCTGGCTTTCTGTGGTTGTGATTTAGACAAAGGCGCCTCTGTTTTCTTCCATTGCCTTTGAGTCGACACTGCCCTATTATTTGCCCATGTGCTGAGGTCATAGATTCGTTTTGACTTCAGTAATATTACCATTCAGTATTGGATTAGCAAATGGGCAATGGTTCATTGATGTAGCTCGCAGCCTGGTCTCCAATTTGAGCGAGCGCGAGGATCGATAATTTAGCCTACTCTGTTGTTGAATTTCGAATTTGACGTTACTTTAAAACCATGCAGGATGATTGGGCTTTTGCCTTAACTATGTCTGGCTGACACTCCCACTGTCTCTGCCGCCTGCACGGGTGACATGTGCCCGTTCATCAGGCCCNATCCTCCCCGAAGCAAGGTTGCAAATTCTGCCATCCAGCCCTCCTCCGGTTCATTGATCAACAACACCTGGTGTTTTGCGGTTTGCTGCGCTTGGTGTTTCACTCATTACAAAAAAAAACAAGTAAAAAGATAATATATAAAATCATCAAATATTATTAATCTCAATTATGGAAGAAGGGTTAGGACACAACATACGCCTTTTAAAAATGACCAGTGGTCAATGGCTACGGTTATTTTNAAAAATATGTATACCCTTCTTCCATCATGAACCATCGATTGTCCTCAAGTTTTGCTGCTATTCCTTACAACGCGCGCGTACGTGTCACAACTTAACATGGTTATATTTGAATTGAGCAAAGAAAATTAAACAAGCGTTAAACATCGATATTGCGTTACATCGGTTCTGATACATCATGACTCCGACGAATATCATTTTTGTTTTTGTTAAATCCTGGAAACGCTAGGTAGCGGTTTCGAACGCATTTATGCGTTACCTTCCTCATGTTGCCTCGTTCACCACTTATCACTTCGATAATTCGATCACGGTTTTCGGGTTCGTTTTTGTAGTTTCCTCTCTCACTCTCTGTGTCGTGGGAGTGTGTGGTGAAAAATTGTGCTGCACATAACCAGAATTCGCGCACACGACCCACTTTGACCCTTTGTTCGAGGCATTCGCTCTCTCTGCGATTACATGCACATTTGCCGAGTCAGTGTGTCGATTTAATTCTGTCCTCGTAATGTTGCCCTCTTTGTTTTACTAGTGTGTTGGATTTCAACACCATTCCCGATACGTCATGGACATTCGTCTCCATTTTAGCACTCCGATCCACATAATTTTNGGTTTCCCTTGGATATTTTCCATTCAAAGGCTCATGCCTGCGCTCCTCAGGGCGTGTCCCTGCTGTCTGTTTTTGTACTGTCCGATCACGCTTCAATGCAACCCTGTCCTTGTATTCGATCCGCGCGTCATTTACGGAGCACTGTCCACGTTTTTGCCCGCCCTGTCACTTGCAGCCTGCCTGTATTTCACATTGAGCGCCGGGTTTAACACCTCGCGGTGTGGCGCGTATGGGCTGCCCGCTCTCAATCACTGTGGATGGTTCATCACGTATTTGGACCGTATTCTGTGTTATTCCTCTATTCCTCCTGGTATAGCCGGTGGAGGAATTGGTCGGAATTGGATCGATTGTGTTTGACCTCCATCCTGCGATTCTCGTGAATGTTCGCATCCATACCTCCGCGGTATGTGTAACACCTTCCCGCTAGGTGGTTATCTTCCCATCTCTGTGCGTAATTTGAACCTTGCGTGTGTCGTGGATGGGTGTTGATATGGTTCTGCTCTGAACTCTCCCTCCTACGATTCTCCTGCACCCTTGGCCCAGTGTTTTCCCATTTGGGTGCCAAATTTTTCCTGGATTGTTACTTCGCCATCCCTGTGGGTAATCTTGACCTTGCGCATGTCGGGGCATGGGTGTTGGTATGGTTCTATTCTGAACCTCCCCTCCTGCGATTCTCCTGAATGTTCGGCTTTGTGCCGCTCTCATTCTCGTGCCAACCTCTCTCTGGGTTATTTTGCCATGTGTGCGTGCGTTTCTGCTGCTCTCTGCATGGTGGGACTGCTCGGTGATTTTTATTCCTCTCTGAGAGGCTGGGTTCCTCATCCCTCTCCCTGTGCTCTGGATCCGAATTATGATTCTTAGCTCTGTATAACCATGCCATGTACGCCTTGCTCTCTATGCGGCGTAAGGATGCGGTTTCTGGATTCAAAACCATTCTCACCCTTTCTGTAATCTCTGGGCTCAAGGATTCAAAAAACATAATTTTGAACATTTTATCCCCTTCGTGGTATTGATTCACATCGCCTGCGTAATACGCTCTTTAAATTGGACGAGGTAGTCACGTGGATCTTGGTCCATGCCTGGGTCATCGATTTTACAGCATAAAACCCCTCAGTGAGTGTCGAATATTCTCCAAACTTCCGAATCACTGCCAGGCTCAATTGTTTAAAATCATTTCTAACCTTGTGTGGTAGTGACTTTACCATGGAATAGATTCTTTATGTAAGGTCCGTTTCAACAAACTCGCTTTTTCATCCCGTCTCCTCAGCCCTCTAATCATTGCCTCCTCTTCCACTGTCGCGATATGTGTGTGGATATCCATAGTCTTATTGTGGGGGTCAAAATCGGGAATTCTGACTAGAGCCTTGTCCATCAACTTAAGGGTTTTACTGGTGAACAGGTATTCCGAAAGTTGATTGCTGACAGCGTCATCATCAAACAAGTTATCATCAGGCAATCTGTCACTTTGGTCTGTGCTGTGTCTCTTGTTTTAAGTGGTGTGCATTTTCTGTGTGCGCGCCCAGGGCCGTGTCGCTCGTGTTGCCATTTCCCTTCAGTTTTGCCTCTGCCCTTAGTGTACCATGTCCTGGCGATTTTACTTTAACTTTTGTGCGATCAATCCCTGGACTCTGTCCACGTACCCAAGAGAGTGATTTGATGTTACTTCCATATTTATTCTGTGGCTCAACGTCTGTGAGTTTCGCTGGTCTCGCGAGCTTTGATTTCTCCTCCCTCTCGAGGGTGTGAGGACATTTCTCGTCGTTTATTAGAGACGATTTCTCTCCGTTTCCTTTCCGAATTTTCCTCATTCCACAATCCCTGTCTGTATGCCTGTGTGAGAAGGTATGAGTCCTGTCCTGCCTTCTCTGCAGTTTTTGCATCGTGTTTGCCTTCGTTACCTTTTATCCAGTCAATTAGTTTCCCCAAGGTGTGTTCGTGTTATCGATACAGCTCCCTTCCCATATGTCTCTCTGACTGTACTGCTTTGTAACAGATTGGTCGGTACGTTTAAATACGAGCTCCCGTATCCCGTAACCCATTCAAATATTATTCTTAATCCTAGCATCTTAAGTATGGCAAGAGTTACCTTAATATTTCTTTTCAGAGTGCATATAAACAATTGTATCACAGGATGCGTCAGTTCAACTCGAGCAAATAATCTCAGCCCAGCTGTCTTTGTTATACTCTGCTACTCTGGTATTTCCCTTCAGAGCGCGTTTGTTTGTATACCCCGTTACAATCACAAGGCAACGTTAGTTCACAACACTTCGATTAACACATCAGTGATTCGTTCCTGAATTCATGCACATGTCTGCGAGAGATCACGAGCCCCCATGTTGTATATGTTGGGTATGAAAATTTGTTATGTTGTATGCGTGCGTGGGTGAATTATTATGTTGTATGTGTGGGTTATGAATATTCAGTGGAAATAATAATATTAAATGAAATTTGGCCAAATGTGTAATTATCCGGAAATATGTTAATTATGTAATTACGCACATTTTAATTATGCCAATTCGAGAGGTAATCGTATTAATTATGCGAGTGGGTGTAATTATGATAACGCAAGTCGTTATGATAACCAGACCCCGGTTCACCCGTTATCGCTTTAACATTTACTGAGTATGTATTAGTGTGTTATTAAGGTCACCAAGTTCAAATCTCAACGCAGAAGCAGATCTTATGCATAGATTTCAGGAAAGAATCACACAACCACTTCTGTATTGATCAATTTATTACTAATTCAACCTTAACTATGATATAGTATGCGAACTCTCAATCCGGAACGTCAATACGGCATCAATACAGTATCATCAACGATTGTCTGATTTCACTTTGACAACGGCACATGGATCCCGCATAACGCGATGGTTCTTAGTGAGAGAGAGAGTCGTTAAAACATGCAAATACTATGCTAAGAAAACCTTAACGTTAATGAATGATTATACTCAATATTGTTCACGCAGTACCGCACTCCTTATTGATCATACGCAACCCTTATCACGTTGTTAACACCTTGGGTCACGGAACAGTTGAATATTCTGTAGAGGATGCGAGTACGTGCGGCGATTATGACTGAAAGATACTTGAAAGATTATACGGCGATAAAACAAAACAATCAAAAAACAGTTATTATTCTTAAAGGCACCAATCTCAACAGATACATCGGCAGGTTATCTGACAACAGAACGGCTTGGAGTAAGGGCCTGCGACGGTGCTCCTTTTCCGAAGCTCGTTATCTTATACCAAGTTTACTAATTGGGACCAGATCACCTGATAAGGGTCCGGTGGGCCACCACTCCCACGTGAGCGTGGCTCGGCGGAAGGAGGTGCCAAGAATCAGTTCGTATTGATGGATCTGTTGGGAATTTATGCGATTAAGAGTACAGCCCACTAAATATTAAAGATAAAAATTACGAATACTCTTATACGACGGATGGCCATCACTCGTCTCGTTGTGATGCCTTCCCAGCCACGGATGGCTCATGGGTTCGAGTGTTTTNGAGTTGTCTTGAATAGTCAGTGTTCGGAGTCGATTCTTTATGTCAAACAGACGCCTGGTGTTCGTGTGGTGAGGGGCGGTGCGCGTCATACGTAGCAGTCGCTCCCTGTCACCGTGGTGAATTGGCTCGGATGGCTGTTGATACGCTGTCGCAGTTCGGAACCCGGTCGGTAGGTGGCGCCCACAACTCGCTCGTAGCGTGCAGCGCGGGATCGTCGCCAAGTCGCGACGCTCACCACCGGCGGCAGCGGAGACCTCCGATTCGGCAGAGGTTGACGAGCTGAAGATGAGTCGAGTCGACCCGCTGGTCGCAGCTCGCTCCTGAGTCGACCCTCCCGGTCGAGCTCGCTCCTGGTCGACCCGCTGGTCGCCCTCGCTCCTGAGTCGACCCTCTGGTCGCACTCCTGAGTGGACCGCTGGTCGCGCTCCTGAGTGGACCCACTGGTCGCACTCGTTCCTGAGTCGACCCTCCGGTCGAGCTTCTGAGTGGACCCTCCCGTCGCACTGGTTTCCAATGTTCAGGATCCGTTCCTTTATGCTGAAAAAATCCCCCTGGATCCCGCCCCAAGGCGGGGCTTCCGATTTTTGCTGTGTCAGGATCTGTCCGTAGGCAGGTGTGTCCATGTGTGTGTCCGTATGTCCTTGTGTGCATCACTGACGGTATATTCCGTTGTCAACTCCCTCCATAAAACCCACGAGCAAACAACCAGATGTTACAAATTGTCTCGAAGTCGTCTCTCTGTCTGGGTGCAATTTATCTCTTGTCTGGCCTTCTTCATGAACCCAAAACACAGACGTTACAAATCGTCTCATAGGCGTCTTTGTTCGCGTTGCACCACCTGGAGGAGGGGCAACGCTCTCTCCGACCCGGCGCACAAAGAAATGGTTAAAAGTTTTAAGTTAACATTTGTCCCTTACTATTTCACAGTTATGATTCTGTATGTAACCTAAGGTCTGTCGTTTCCATCGTGGTGCTTGCTCCAGTGGAGGTGTCTCCCGAGCGTATACACACTCCTATCCCGCGCTGCGGGATACAAAGACGGCCGGGATCCCCTTTCTCTCCGACCCTGGTTTAACATCGTTTTTATTATGTATTATATTCCACCTGGTGGTGATTCATCCGTTATCCTGGCTTTTCCATAAGTTTTACTTTTGTCTTTTATGCATATACTTATTACTATAAATTTATTCCGATATCTTAGGTTAAGGGGTAAGTTTCTTGATCCTAGGAATTCGTATTCCTTGGTGCCTGCATGGTTATATAGCGGAATATAGTTTACGGTGAATAGCGTTAACATTGATGTTATGTGCGATATTATGTATTGTGATGTCTTTAACTTAACTTGTTTGTCAGAGCTTTACTGACACAAAGCTGTATTTCATAGCCGCAGTCTTTGCCCCACCCTATCTCTGCTCGCCGTTGTTGTTGCCTGCCGTTAATTCAAGGCCTCATTAATTTCGTCACTCCTGAGTAGGTGAGGGCGTTGACCTTGGAGTCAGTTCTGGTTTTTGTCTGCCTGCTTCTTCTTGTGTCCCCTGACCCGGGAGTTATTATTCTACTTTATGGCCTGTCGAAGCCCACTCGCTGTTGCTGGCTGGTGTTGTTCCGGCTTTTGCTTACGTTTGCAGTTCGCCGTGCTCTTAATTTCCTTCCCTCGTCAACCTTATATCGACTATTCGCTCCTGTCTGGGTGCGATTCAATTTTGACTTAGGAAGGTTCTGATTGTCATATGCTTCGGGTCGAGTTGTATAGAAAGTATTGAAGTATGGAAATAACATTTCATATTGACTTAATGATGGTGATGGTTCAGTAGGCGTAACTTGTGGCCTGGTTTAATTGGAGTGGGTGTGAATATCGATAACTTTAGCCTACCCTGTTGTTAAATTCCGACTTTAACGTTACTTTAATAGCAATACAGAATAATTGAGCTTTTTGTCTTAACTAGGCGAATGCGAACTTCTGGTGACCCCGCAGCCTTGTTACTCAATTGGGTCTTGCGCCTTGAGAGATATACAACCCTCTTTTAAATCACCTCTCCCCTGTCCAACCTTCTGCTCTGGAGTGTTTATTCTTGATTCCAGGTCCAAGGCCCCCTCACATCCAGACGCGCAGGGTTGTTTACATCAGCTCCCCCCTGTGCACGTGTTCTAACTAGCTCGGAATTCCTGAACACACAATCAGTGATGATTCCTGGCTTTCTGTGGTTGTGATTTAGACAAAGGCGCCTCTGTTTTCTTCCATTGCCTTTGAGTCGACACTGCCCTATTATTTGCCCATGTGCTGAGGTCATAGAATTCGTTTTGACTTCAGTAATATTACCATTCAGTATTGGATTAGCAAATGGGCAATGGTTCATTGATGTAGCTCGCAGCCTGGTCTCCAATTTGAGCGAGCGCGAGGATCGATAATTTAGCCTACTCTGTTGTTGAATTTCGAATTTTGACGTTACTTTAAAACCATGCAGGATGATTGGGCTTTTGCCTTAACTATGTCTGGCTGACACTCCCACTGTCTCTGCCGCCTGCACGGGTGACATGTGCCCGTTCATCAGGCCCCATCCTCCCCGAAGCAAGGTTGCAAATTCTGCCATCCCAGCCCTCCTCCGGTTCATTGATCAACAACACCTGGTGTTTTGCGGTTTGCTGCGCTTGGTGTGTTTCACTCATTACAAAAAAAAACAAGTAAAAAGATAATATATAAAATCATCAAATATTATTACATGAAAGGGTTAGGACACAACAGGTAGCAAAGCATTTATTTGCAAGGCAATTTAACAAATTGCACGAACATGAACAATACAAAAACATGTTGTAACGTGACTGATCAAACATCATGAAAACATCTGAGCCCTGCGCCAAACCAATTACCTCACTTGAACTTCTTTATAATCTACATTAACAGGTTAGAGCAGCCACGCAGGCTTTGTTGCGGAGATTTGGCTCCAACCTCGCTGCAGCAACACATCATCACTTTCAGTTTCAGTGGGAACAGTGTTGTTGATCTCCCATTTTTGCCAGTGCATCCAAGTCTGGAGTTATTTTGGTTGTGGCAATTCTCAGAATAGATCTGAGGTGCTGATCCGTTAACTTTGATCTGTGACGGGCTTTGTTGGCGTTCATGACGCTGAATGTCTGCTCACACACATAAGTCAAGCCAAACAAAGTCAGTATCTTCTGTGCAGTCCTCCAGAGGTTTGGAAACGTGGCACTGTTAAGTGAAGCATAAAAGTCATTCAGTTTAACAGAGTTGAACTTCTCTTTTAAGACGGAGTCAGACTGAAGATCTATCAGTTCCAACTGCAGCTCCTGTGGTGCTGTTTCAGGGTCTTGTGACAGGGACATGACACCAGCTGAAGTGACTGTTCAATGTTTTCAAAATCAGAGAACCTACGAAAGAATTCTCCGTGCAGGTCCTCAAGTGATTTGCTGTATTTTTTTGCGTTTCGCAGTGCCTCTTCCTGCATGGCATGTGTGGGGAAATGAGCTAAAGATTTGTTCGCAATTTGTCCGGAGAACAAAGTGAGCTGGATTTGAAGGCTTTCACATGTTTGTACATGTCGTGAACAAACTAATCTTTCCCCTGCAGTTTCACATTCAGCTCATTCATGTGTGAAAATATGTCCACAGCAAACGCAAAGTCATTAAGCCAGTTCTTGTCGCTTAGCTCAGGGAATTCGTCAGATTTCTCCATCAACTCCAAAAAAGCGATGATATCTTCTTTCAGCTCCCACACTTGTTGTAACACTTTCCCCAAACTTAACCAGCGGACACGAGAGTGGTACAGCAAGTTCTGATGATCCGCATCAGTTTCCTCCAGGAAGGTAATAAACTGACGGTGCTGAAGTCCCCTTGCTCGTATAAAGTTCACAAGTTTTACGGCTGGATTCACGACACGATTAAGCTGCAATACAGACTTACACAGGGATTCCTGTTGGATGATGCAGTGAAGGAAAATAAGATTCTGGACAGGGTTTTCCTCTTTCACTTTATCCTGGATTCTTTTCAGCAGCCCAACATTTTTTCCAGTTAAATTTGTTGATCCATCCGTTGTGACATTGACAAGTTTACTCCGAGGTAGCGTCATTCTTTCGATGACAGCAGATACCTGGTTATACAAGTCCTCTCCCCGCGTTGGTCCTTTCAGGGACTCTATGGTCAAAACCTCATCTGTTATCGCAAAACTGTCGTCAATGCCTCGGATAAAAATGAGGAGCTGAGCAGTGTCTTTTACGTCTGTACTTTCATCCAGTGCTAGTGAATATAATTCAAAGGAATCAGACTTTTTGTTTAATTGACTGGCTATATATTTTTATCAATCAGTTCCACACGGCGAGTCACAGTCCTGCGTGATAAGCTGACTTTTTCAACTTTGCTTTTGATCTCCGGACACAAGATGTCTGCTGTCTGTACCATGCATTCTTTTACAAACTTGCCTTCGGAGAAAGTGGTAATGAGTGGTAATGTTGGTGAGAAGAAGGTTTTAAAGAAAATTTAAATCGAAGGGAAGAAGGAAATTATTGAAAAGTTTGTATAATTAATGATTTTTTAAACTTTAATTATGTGTTCTGTGTTTAAAACTCTTTAAAAAAANCTGTGGGGTCTAGAACGGACTCATAAAATTTGGAGAGAACTCGGAGTTAAGTGTTGTTTGTTTTATTGAATTACACAAAGCGTAACAGTTATGTATATAACTTTTGTTATATGAAATTCCTAGTAAGATATTAATATTGTGAGTGTAGTCATACCCCTCCCCTCATTCAAGCCGTAATTTAGAGAGCGAAAGCGCCGAGTACGTAAATCGCTAACATAAGAACCCGTTAATCTCTTCTCGCATCATTCATACGATGATGCGGTGAAGTAAACGTTGATACGATATTACGGTGAATGCTTCCAAAAACAATACTGTACCCAAATATTACTGTTAACTTACTTTCAATAGAAACATGAATTGCTCATACGAATATTCTCTCTCTCTCAGAATCGACCGACTAATGTAGCAGACGAAACAATCATCTTGTTGAACGATTCTAAACCTTGATGCGGCAATGTTAGTTTTCTCTGTTATTCAATGTTATCTCAGTGTTATTCAATGTTGTTACATTTAATTTACTATTACACTGAATTCTATGGCGTAATTAACTATTTTGTGCTTAATAATCTTTAAAAAATATATATTTATATACAGTTCGTAGGAGTCTGGAACGGATTAATGGTATTTACATACAATCCAATGGGGAAATTAGGTTCGAGTCACGACCAATACGGGTTTGACAAGTTAGGCGGGTAGGATTAAAAAGCCCAACGGGCCGTTGTTTGCCCATGTCTGTTCTAGAGGCTCGTGCTCCTGGTAGGGTCACACATGGCGGCAAGGTCAAAGGGGAGGTTCCAGACTTAAAGCAATCCAAGAAGTGGCAGAACAGGCAGAGACTGTGGATCTCAAAGGCTACGAAGGTGGACGACGGCTGTGGCGGAGAAAAGTTGCTCCAGTCGTCGCGGCTTCCCATGTCACTGGGCCCAGCCACTAGCCCGTCAAGATCGTGTGGATCCCACCTGTGCAGGCTTTCGTCAAGTTAGGGAAAAGTCCTGCGGCGATGAACGATTCATGAAGGGGGCAAGGGCTGTGAACCTGCATGGAAGCCCTCGGTCAAGACTTTGCATGCAGGCGGCAGATGTGTGACAGTCGTTGTACACCGGCACCAGGATAGAGGTGTCCTCTATCAGCAGCAACATCTCCGGTTGAGGAGTCGTCCTTACGATACCAAAGAAAATGTGCCCTGAACATAGGCTGTCTCACATTTTATGGCTGGAAAACCGCACCCATCGGGATCACCTTTGTTGCGGTCAAGAAAAACTAAAAAAATAATGGATGAAAAGAAACAAAAAGAAATATTAATTTTGCCACCTGACATGTAAAAACACTCATGGACAAAATCAATAGTTATTGTCCTGGATGAAGAACAGCCATCTAGAGAATTAGTGAAGCACAACATTGATATAGCTGTTCTCAGTGAAACACAACTTCCCGGAGAACGCCAACTAAGGGAAGTGAGAGGAGGGTATTAAACCTCCTTCTGGAAAGGAGAGCTGGACAGTGAACCTCGGATCCACGCAGTCTGCTTCGTAGTCAAAAATAAGATTGCTGATGCACTCCTGGAACTCCCCACAGGTATCAATGAAAGGTTGATGCCCCTCTGCCTCTGCCTCAGCCAAACCCAACGTGCAACTCTCATTAGCGCCTATGCTCCCGATCCTCGACACAGATGACAGCATCAAGGAGCAGTTCTACTCCCATATCGATGATGCCCTGACTGCCCATTCAGAGGAGCGACAAGGTAATACTCCTTGGTGACTTCCATGCCCAGGTTGAATGTGACCACAGCATCTGGAGCAGAACCATTGGCAAGAATGGGGTGGGAAAAGTCAACGGCAACGGCATCTTCCTGTTCGTGTGTCCAACACAGTCTGATCATAACAAACACCGTCTTATTCCAGAAAGACCAACAAAAGACCACATGGAAGCACCTCAGGTCTAAGCACTGGCACCTTCTGGACTATCTTATTGTCCGTGCCAGTGATCTGAGAGACATTCTTATTACAAAGACCATGAAGGGTTCAGAAGACTGCTTGATTGACCACCATCTTGTGCATTCCGTGATGGTGCGGGAACATTGGAGGACCAGGAAGGCTGGCAAGAGAAAGCGAAATCTTTCAACCCGAAAGGCCACCGGAAAGAGGGAGGAGCTTCAAGCACAATGCCATACTGCGTTGGGAAACCTTCCAAAACCAGAGGCCACTACCATCCACGCACAATGGGACCAGCTCAAAACCGCCGTACTAGACTCATGTGCCCAGACCATCGGCTACGAACCCCGAAGACACGAGGACTGGTTTGATGCAAATGACACCCAGATCTGATACCTTCTGGAGTGCGAGCACTCTGCCTTCCTTGCCTGCCAAAACCACAGAGGTGTGAGGGCCGTTGGCCCCCGGGGTCTCTCCCGCCTGCATCCCCTATTCCGTTTATGTTACCCCACCACCCTAATACCCGCTAGGGTTTCGCCGGCCTTCGAACGCGACGCCCCTACCCATACAGCCTCACGCAGCGCTCCCACGCTGCAAACATACGTGCGCACAGCATCATCAATCAAACGCCATACTCCCCCTCTTTACACCGCTACGTACAGCTCTCGCACGCTGCGAGCGTGTGCCCGTCTATAGCCCTGTGCGGCACTCGCCTCCACGTCGAATAACCACGTTACCAATGCGCACCTGTATCATACACGTAGCGAACGTACGCGCACTCACGCACACAGCTCTCCGCGGCACTCACTCACCACTGAATACTCGCGTTATGATCGCGCACCTGTATCATACACGTAGGGAACACACGCGCACCCACACGCGCAACTCTGCGCAGCGATACCCACTCTCGCGCTGCTCTGCGCAGCTCTGCGCAGCACTCCCACGAGGCGAGCCGCTGTATACGCAGCACTACACGCGTTCACACTGCTCAGCGAGATCACACGAGGCCACGATTAGCTATTAATGATTTATTGTTTGCTACCTGGAACTGGTTGTTGAGTTAGTATGAATCGACGAGGCTGGCCTATTCTACTACCCCTGGACCTATTCCCTATATATCGGCTATGATCCTACTTCACCTCCTTACTCACTGTTAGGTGCCCACGGCGGTCCGTTGATCCCGTACTCGCAGCGTACCTCGATGCGTCTCACGGACGTTTGGGTCGCTGGCGGGAGAGCGTCTTGTCGCCTGGTGCTGGAGTAAGAGAGAGATCTCTCGTTTTCGCCCCCTTTTTATCGTCCCTACATCAAAGGGATGTTGCTCCGCCTGTCGTCGCTCCCCTTTTAGTTTTTCTTTAACAATGGGCGCGTGCGCCCATTGTTGATATGCTAATCGGATGCGCTGCGTGTGCGGCGTTAATTCTAATTAATCCCTTTCTCATGCATGGCGCCTTGGTCTTGCGCATTATGCAGCGGCGTCTATCACAACGGCCTGCTGTGGAAGTTAAGCGCGGAGCCTCCGCATGTCTCCACCACCTGCCCCATCAATTGCGCACTATGCGTCCGAGTCGCCTCTCTGATTAGTTGCAATTCCCGCCCTATCCTTTAACTTCCCTAACAATGGCACCTACGCACTTGAGCCCGCTTTGGCACGCTAAACTATGCCGCCCCGTCCCTCCTCTGCCTGTCTCGTCGACCCGTGGAGGTGTGTGTGGGGGATGCGTTTCAACCGCGGTGGCCGAATGCCCTTCGCGGCGACCATACCATCTTAAGGCCGGTCGCAGCGCCGCGGTGCAAAGTAGCTTCGGGGAGGTCGTCCAATTCCCTGGTCGCCGGAAACCGTGAAAGTTAATCCCGATAAGGGCTTCTCGGATAAAAACCGGTCGGTCAGGTGGCCTCTCCTCGGAGCTCTATGGGGGCGGGGGGGAATGCGTACGGGTGTGTTCATGTGAGGTGAGGTGAGGGGGACGCGGGGTCGGCTCCGTCGCTTGGTGGCGGCGAGGTCGTAGATGGGGCGCCTGCTGAACGGCTTCGTGGCGGCGGCATCACATGTCTGTCTTTTTCAAACGGACAATGCCCCATGTGTGTGTGTCAGTCCATTTGTGTGCGTATCAGTCGCTGTGTGTGTGTTAGTCCACATGTGTGTGTAAGTCCATACATGTGTGTGTGTCACTCGATGTGTGTGTGTAAGTCAATGCATGTGTGTGAGTCTATGTGCCTGTTAATCTATGTGTATCTAAAGTACATGTCTGTGTGTTACAGTCCATATGTGTATGTGTGTGTAGGGCAATGTGTAGGTCAGTCTATGTATGTGTGTGTAAGTCCATGTGTGTGTGTCTTAGTCGATGTGTGTGTGTGTAAGTACATGTGTGTTTACGTCAATGTGTGTGAGTCCACGTATGTCTGTGTGTTAGTCGATGTATGTGTGTGAGTCGCTGTATGTGTGTACGTCGACATGTGTGTGTAACTCCATGTGTGCGTATCTCAAGTGGATGTCTATGTGTGTGTGAGTCGATGTGTTTGTGAGTCGATATGTGTGTGTGTGTGTGTCTCAGTCCATGTGCGTGTGTGTTAGTCGCTGTGTGTGCATGCCTCCATGTTAGTCAGTGTAAGTCAATTTTTTCGCGTGTCTGTAGGTCCATGTGTGCGTCTTAGTCCATCTGTGTGCTTTATTGACCTGCTCAAGGTCTATGATACCATCAGTAGACCTGGGCTCTGGTTGTTCTTCGTACTTTCTGAGTCCCTCGCCCTTTGCTAACGATCCTTAAGGACCTTCATGATGGTGAGCGGCCCCGCGTCAAACTACGTGGCTGTCAGTCAGAGCCATTCCCTCTACACCTTGGGTGTGACAGGGATATCCTCTGCCTCACACATTATTTAACATATCTTTTGACCACGTAGTTCTTGAAGCCTTCAATGGCTGTACCGGAGGAATTACCATACGGTACAGATACAATGGGAGGCTGATCGATGCCCGGGTGCGGTCAAGGGATGGCTCCCTATTGCTCAACCACGTTATGTATGCCGATTATCTGCTAATTGCTGCTCACTTGGAGGAGGAGTTCGAAGTGCTGCTGCTGAACCTGGTGCTTGCCACCAAGAGGTGGGGCCTTACCATCAGCCCCACCAAAACTAAGCACCTGCCTGGGTATTTTCTACCATCAGACACTCCACCCCCACAACTCCCAATTGGTGATGGAGCAGCTGTGGAGACAGTGGAGAGCTTCCCATCCCTTGCCAGTGTGCTAATGACTGGCTCCGGTTTAATAGCAGAGGTCTCACTCCGAATCAGTCGAGCCACATTATATTTTCATTGGTTGTGTAAAACTGTGTGGAAGCTACCTGGTCTATCACTCCGCACGAAGCTTCAGGTCTTCTCGGCCACGGTCATTCCCTCCCTTCTCTATGCTTGCGCCCCCCTAATGGAACATCTTCGCCGGTTAGAAACATTTAGGATGGCCTGCCTACGATCCATCCTGGATTTAACCAGGCTGCATTGTGTGAGGAGCTCACAAATCCTTGAAAGATGTGGACAAAGTCCCATCGGTGACCTCCGCCAGGCAACGCTGCGTTGCCTGAGTCATGTAGCCCACATGGCCAGACACCGCATGCCTAGACATCTTTTGTTCGGCCGGATCCAGGGGACTGGAGAAGAGATGGAGTGATGTGGTACAGGAGGACTTGGAGCGGAGTCCACTTGCGGATGACTGGTACCAGCCGTGTCAAGATCGGCCACTTTGGAGGAGGCTCCTGAAGGACGCTACTGGCCAGTTGGAGGCAGTCACCCTCCAACAACAACGGAGGGCAGAGGAGCGACGCTCACAACAACGAGCGGAGCGCCGGGTGGCTAAAGCACAGAAAGTTGCCACAGTAGGGGCCACCGGTGGTGCATCAGCCAGTCGTCTCAGTCGACCTGTGCCATCTGGGTTTGCCTCGTGACCTCTTTCCAGCGGGCGTTCGACACTTCACGTGCCCTCAAGGTGCACATAGCCTGGCACAAGCGTTGTTGTGACATCACCGCCACTTAGTGGCGAATGGCGGTTGTTGTTGTTCAGTCTATGTATGTATGTGTGAGTCCATTTGTGCGTGTAACTCTATGTGTGTGTATCAATTGATTTGCGTGTGTAACTACATGTGTCTGCCTTTTTTGCCCGGGCAACGCCGGGTACTAACCGCTAGTGACAAATAAAGGACTTAAGTTGTGTAGGCTGTTTGAGCAGCTTTGGACAAGACTTATGATCCTGCCTATACCTGAGCATGGAGTGCATTCGCTTGTTCAGCTCTTCTGCGCATTCGTCCTCACTGCGCTTGAACAACACGACAACAGAATAATCCGCGCCAGGTGGGTCGCGGCGTTTATGTGCGCGGTGGGACGGAGTCTCTAAAATAAATTTATTTATTTATTTCGATTTTGACTTCCGTTTATTCGGGACTCCGGGGTCCCACCATAAGGTTAATATGTTGATTCCCATCTGGGATCCACATCTTTTGTTCTATACTTTTTCTTTCATGAACTTTGCATTCAATTTCCGAATTTGCAATCTGCATAACTACCAACATACCCACGTTCGTGTGGCCATTGTGCTTAAGCCTAATTATGTATGTACATTTAACTGCGTAATTGTACGCTTCCTTTCGAATAAAATGTGCATCTCATTGCTGCCAGTTTACAGGCTTTACCAGTGAAAATAGTCTGAAGAATTACAATGGTAACTTGTTCTACGTGATCAACCACAATTATTACAATTGCTGTCATAAACTTTGAATCATCTGAATGTTATAACTCATGTGTGGTTAATAATAACGTAACGCAAGCAAGGCTACCATCAGTTTCAGACTAACAGACGGTCTCCTGTGTGTATGTACACTGCTGTGTATGTCTGTATGTCTATACGTGCTGTGTGTGTACACTCGAGTCTGTCAATGTATACGTGTGTATATGTCCACTCATGTGTGTAGGTGTGTATGTATGTATGGACAGGGATGAGCTTCCCGATTCGTGGTGCTGCCTTTGAATGCAAACAGCCCTTCTGAGTGGACAAAGCCTAGTCCGACAGCTCGTGGGTGTGACGTGATGTGATCAGGGGACAGTCACGATGTTGACAATTAAGGGCAAACTTGTGTGAAGGAGACGCTTAATTTGCTCAGCTCCACACGTGTTTGCTATAAAACATTTTTACAAATAATGGACGATCAGTCAACATTAAAAAATTATGTATTTTTTGATCGGCACGAATATTAATGTAAAAACTCGTATCCAAATCTTTACTAATTTACACTATCAAACAGTTAAGGTATTAGGCAAACAATGTCACTTCCAGGAAATCAACATGCAGAGACCCATTGACGCATCACATACAGTGAGGGAAAAAAAGTATTTTATCCCCTGCTGATTTTGTACGTTTGCCCACTGACAAAGAAATGATCAGTCTATAATTTTAATGGTAGGTTTATTTGAAGTGACAACAACAAAATCCAGAAAAACGCATGTCAAAAATGTTATAAATTGATTTGCATTTTAATGAGGGAAATAAGTATTTGACCCCCTCTCAATCAGAAAAATGTCTGGCTCCCAGGTGTAATGCGAGCGTAAATGGGGTTGTTGCTGGGCTTTGGTCCAATCACACGGCCCGGGGTATTGGGGGGCGGAGCCTGGTCTGCGGGGCGTGTGGGAGGGGCCACTGTACACCTCGGCTTCAATGGGATGCGAGGTGAATGGGGCGGAGCCAGCGGGGTAATATGGGAAGGCCGGATCTGACGATCCGAGAACGGGGAGTCAGGGTCACGTGGGGGGAATGGATATAAGTGGGAGCCCGGAAGAGATGGGGCAGTCGGGGAAGTTAAGAGTCTGAGCCACGTTGGGTGGTGAGAGAGAGATCCGCGCCATCGGCCACGTGGCCGAAGGACCTCAGCACGCCGTCGGCCAGCGGTGTGCGGAGTGTGGGAGTAGAGGAGCTAACGGAGAGCGTGCGTGGCACGCGAGAGGGAGCGTGTGTTGGGCGAGCGCGAGACGACGCTGGTCCGTGGAGGAGACCAGTGGGTGCGGAGAAGAACCTGAATAAAAGACAAGCGGAGACCAGCAGTGCCTGACGGAGTCTTTTATTACACAGGTAACGAGCTGAGATTAGGAGCACATTCTTAAAGAGAGTGCTCCTAATCTCAGCTTGTTACCTGTATAAAAGACACCTGTTCACAGAAGCAATCAATCAGATTACAAACTCTCCACCATTGCCAAGACCAAAGAGCTCTCCAAGGATGTCACGGACAAGATTGTAGACCTACACAATGCTGGAATGGGTTACAAGATCATCGCCAAGCAGCTTGGTGAGAAGGTGACAACAGTTGGTGCGATTATTTGCAACTGGAAGAAACACAAAAGAACTGTCAATCTCCCTCGGCCTGGGGCTCCATGCAAGATCTCACCTCGTGGAGTTGCAATGATCATGAGAACGGTGAGGAATCAGCCCAGAACTACACGGGAGGATCTTGTCAATGATCTCAAGGCAGCTGGGACCATAGTCACCAAGAAAATAGTTGGTAACACACTACGCCGTGAAGGACTGAAATCCTGCAGCACCCGCAAGGTCCCCCTGCTCAAGAAAGCACATATACATGCCCGTCTGAAGTTTGTCAATGAACATCTGAATGATTCAGAGGACAACTGGGTGAAAGTGTTGTGGTTTGGAGGAGGAGGAATGCTGCCTATGACCCCAAGAACACCATCCCCACCCTCAAACATGGAGGTGGAAACATTATGCTTTGGGGGTGTGTTTCTGCCAAGGAGACAGGACAACTTCACTGCATCAAAGGGACGATAGACGGGGCCATGTACCGTCAAATCTTGGGCGAGAACCTCCTTCCCTCAGCCAGGGCATTAAAACTGGGTCGTGGATGGGTATTCCAGCAGCATTACAATGACCCAAAACACATGGCCAAGGCAACAAAGGAGTAGCTCAAGAAGAAGCACATTAAGGTCCTGGAGTGGCCTAGCCAGTCTCCAGACCTTAATCCCATAGAAAATCTGTGGAGGGAGCTGAAGGTTCGAGTTGCCAAACGTCAGCCTCGAAACCTTAATGACTTGGAGAAGATCTGCAAAGAGTGGGACAAAATCCCTCCTGAGATGTGT
This sequence comes from Lethenteron camtschaticum, assembly GCA_018977245.1. Taxonomy (NCBI): domain Eukaryota; kingdom Metazoa; phylum Chordata; class Hyperoartia; order Petromyzontiformes; family Petromyzontidae; genus Lethenteron; species Lethenteron camtschaticum. The sequence continues at coordinate 147,240 of MU249682.1, read as the reverse complement.
GCAAACCTGGTGGCCAACTACAAGAAACGTCTGACCTCTGTGATTGCCAACAGGGGTTTTGCCACCAAGTACTATGTCATGTTTTGCAGAGGGGTCAAATACTTACTTCCCTCATTAAAATGCTAATCAATTTATAACATTTTTGACATGCGTTTTTCTGGATTTTGTTGTTGTTATTCTGTCTCTCACTGCTCAAAGAAGCCTACCATTAAAATTATAGACTGATCATTTCTTTGTCAGTGGGCAAACGTACAAAATCAGCAGGGGATCAAATACTTTTTTCCCTCACTGTATAATCGCTATCACTGGTGTTGGTGGCCATGAGCCGGGAATCGAACTCGGGTCTCTGTCAGGTTCATAGCGCAGCTCAGCGTAGCGTTAACCGCTACTACACTACTACCGCTCCCCAAAAAAATCCACCCACACCTACACATCCACAGACTCCTACTATGGGTTGCCTTGCTCTCTCTCAGAGCCCCAATGCTCCTCCTGCTTCACATTGCCTCCATCCACCTGGAGGTCAGGTCCTGGAGTTGATTCTTTATCTTCACTTCTTCACATTCCACCTTCTGTCCTTCATATTCCACCTGCGCCTCTTCATATTCACCTTCACTTCTTCACATTCCACCTCCACTGCTGGTCACGTCGCTAAGCTGGGGTCATATTCTGGTTCTCGTTGCGCATGAGACAGGCTCAGCGTGACGCTTTGACTTTTGCTTCTGGATTCAACCACCACCTCCACTGTTATCTCCACCACCACGTCGATTTTTTCGTGCCTCATTCGGGTGTCCAACCATGGGAACGCCTTCCTGCACACGGCACACTTGAAGGGTTTCTCACCGGTGTACATTCGCCGGTAAAGGTTAAGAGACACCGAGTGTTTAAACGCTTTCCTGCACACGGTTCACTTGAAGAAATTCTCAACAGTGTGTTATTTGGTGTGTTTGGAGATGTGATGACTGTCTAAATGCTTTCTTGCAGACGGTGCACTTGAAGGGCTTATCGCATGAGTGTGTTCTCTGATGTGTTGAAAGATTTCTTGAATGTACAAACGCCTTTCCAGACACGGTGCACTTCGAAGGGTTCTTATCCGTGTGTGTTCTCTGGTGACTTTGAAGTTGTGATGATTGTCTACACGCCTTCACACACATGGTGCACTTGAAGGGCTTCTTGGCTGTATAAAATTTCTGGTGCAGATTCACGTGTCCAGTGTGAACTGTGCCATATGGATGCTGTTCGGATTGGTGCCTTCTACCACTGGGCTGTCTCTTAGGCCTCTGCTCCATGTCATTGATTCTGCAGATATAGATTACACACGTCACACACATCACACACAACACACACACACGTTACACACAATATACAGACACATTGTACACATGTGTAGTGACTGTACTTGTCACTGTATGGTGCCGGGAGGCCACGGCCGGTAATGTGTTGTCATTATGGGCAGCCCGGGTTACGGGATGCAGTACCAACCCTAGCGGGGGTTGGGAGAGTGCTGGTTAGCGCGGAGGCACCGCGAGCAGTGTGCGGTGCTGGCTCCCGGTGAGGGAGCGAGAGGGAGCGTCAGCCAGCCAGGGTTACCCTGGGGCATGATACTCTAGTTGACCTGCTGTCACGTGACCGGACAATTCTGGAGGGGGCCACCGGTGGACAGGGGCCATGGGGCGGTCACGTGGTCCAAATTAGCTCTCGGGAACCTTCAAGAAGGAGCTCGAGAGGTCTGGAAGGTGGGCGGGGTGAAGGGCAGAGCCAGCCTCAGCCTGGGAGCATATACCGAGGGCTTCGTGAGGAGCTTGGGGTTCCTCACGTGTTGGTGTTGGAAGATCCACGTCGGGGAGAAGAAGCCTCTAGCCACGCGATCCGGGACCCAGCTTGTGGTCCGGACCGGGATAGTGAACCGTGTCTAGTTCTGCCGTAGTGTGGTTAGATGAGCATTTGAGACCCGAGTGGAGTCCGTGTTATGTTATGTGTTGATGTACAATAAATAGTGTTGCTCCAGGTTAACGTCTGTGACTCAGATGGACTCACTACACATGCATTACACACAAGATACACACATTCCACACATCACAAACTACACATTACACACACACAATATACACACATACACAAACACACATTACACACACACAATATACACACATTACACACGCTACACACATTACACACGCTACACACATTACACACGCTACACACTATACATACACATTACACACACACTGGTCACGTGACACAATATACATACAATATACACACACATTACACACATTACACAATACACACATTACACACACTATACACACACGTTATACATTTACACACAGTATACTCAGCAAATACATATACACACTGCACACAATAGACAATATACATACACATTACACACACCTAAACATTACACATACATATTAGACACTCACACGCAGTACACTCAGAACATATACGTACACATTACACACAATAAATATATACACATTTACACCCAGCAGATATATATACACATTACAGAAAATATACAAGCATTATACACTCAGGATCCTCATTTATAATGGAGGATTCTGGTGAGCTATAAATATATGTTTCACAGATGTCCAGTAGGGACGAGTAAGAACGTTACAACAATAAATAATACAAAAACATGGTAGTCGTGAAAAGTACAAGGTAAACAAAATCACCCAAGCACATACAAATAAATCTAAACCATCTGCATCCTACCAATACCAGTACACTCAGCCGAACAGAAGCTGCTTGGACATGCAGTAGGTCGGCATGTGGGCTACATGACCCAGCCAAGGCAAACTCGCTTGCAATGAGTAGATCACCGATTTTTGTTTACTATTTTATATTTTAGCAGGAAAGACCCCACTGAGCTACTATATAGCTCTTTTTGAGAAGTGACTCAGCCACAAATGATAGTCCACTGAAGTGGCTCATCATGTGGACATTTATATCAGGCAAATACTCTAAATGCAAAATTATAAATGTGGAGGGGAACACTGGAGGACCCGGAGAAAAATCCACACGACCACGGGGAGAGACACATGCAAACGCCAAATATACAGGTATCGGGGTCGGGACTGAACCCACGACCTTCTGTATACCAAAAAAGGTAGTTGACATCTTGTACCTCCTGCATGCTGGGTGGTTCTTCCACATCTTCGTTTATGGGTCACTGAAGGATTTGGTTTATAAACTCCATCTCAAAGAGATGTACTTCAATTGAGTTATTCCAAGTGTTCTTTCCACCAGAATTTGATTTGTTCATCACCCTTCAGGAGCTTTTGTCCATCTTTTGAGCGAAGGGGGTTTAGGCCACAGTAGTCAACATCTTGCAAATTATGGTGCCACTAATGGGACTGTGTCCAGATCTTTCAATGATCTCTGAACCCCTCGTAATTTCCAGTCTCGTTAAACCCAGGAAATGTCATAGGCAGGCTAGCCTGGTGCAGATGTTCAGTTAGAGGGCTCCACTTTTTGCAAGCATTGATAAGGGAGGGCATAATAGTGGCCGAGAAGACCCGGAGCTTTGTATGGAGCGACAGGCCAGGTAGCTTCCACACGTTACACAGCTGATGAAGGACGAAAAGATAATGCCGCTTGAGCTTGGCTGCCAAACCGCAGCTGGTCATAATCAAGCTGTCTACTTACAGACACTTCTCTACTCTCTCCAAAACTGCCTCATCACCAATGGGGAGTTGAGTCTGTGGAGTATTTGATGGCACAAAATATCCAGGCAGGTGCTTAGTTTTGGTGAGGCTGATGGTAAGGCCCCGCCGACCTCTTAGTAGCATAACACAGATTCAGGAGCAGCGCATCCAACTTTTAAGAATGAGCAGCAATCACCAGATCAACATATATAACATGGTTGACCAATAGGGAGCCATCTCTCGACCGCACCCGGGTATCGATCAGTCTCCCATGGTATCTGTGCCAGATGAAGATTCCTCTGGTACAGCCATGTAAGGATTGTGAGCAGTCAGAACCCAGAGCCCATGCCAATTTATATCATAGGTCTTGACCAGGTCAATAAAGCACAGATGAAAGACATTTAGGAATTTCCAACACCTCTGCTGTAGCAGACAGACATAAAATAAGGTGTCTGTGCAGGACTGCCCTGGCCCGAAACACCAATGGGGCTCCACAAACCTCCACTCAGCGTGCCTAGCAAGGCAATGTTGAATAATCCTTGCCAGGACCTTTCCCGGCACACCGAGCAGGGAGATGCCACTGTAGTTGTCTGTTCGGTCCCCTTCTTAAACATGGGGCCACTAAGGGATCGTTCCATTCGTGCAAAACCTCTCCATTAGTCCAGACTGTTATTGTCATATAGGGCAGTCTGCACACAAATGCCACCCTCTCTCAGCATTTCAGACAGCCACTCACAAGGGGTGGCTACTTCTTCCAACATTTAAGACACAGCAGCCTCTGGAGGGTCATACCCACTTTGCCCCATAACGTTTTCTGGCAGATGGATTTCTCCTCCCCAAAGATCTCACATAAATGCTTAGCAAACATTCAAGCCTGTTGCTGGGGGTCAGAGATTGGATCAATCTTCTTTCCCCTCAAGATGGTGATAGGTGTGGTTCTGCGAGTAACCTTCTAATGGAATTAAAGAGTGATTTGTGATCGTGGGCTAGGCAAGATGCCATCTCCACAGAAACCTGCGACCACCACTCATCCTTGCAGCTCTCTGAACCTCTGAGCGAAGTCTGAAGTAAGCCTCATTCACCGACGTGAGATGCTGTAGATAGTGGGAGTGGGCCTGTCGCTTTTTCTCAGCCAGCCAGAACATCTCCTTCAGCCAAGGGTCTCTAAGTTTTGTACCGTGTAACCAAAGCAGTCATTGCAGCTGCATGAGCCACAGCCATAAATTTTGCCCATTTCCCTTCAGCGTCAGGAGTGGGAGACGATGTCAACCCCAGCTGCCATCGATGATGAATTTCTTGCGAGCTGAGACGAGGCCACTGTGGTTTTGAATGGGGTTCCTAGATGTACACCCACCACTGGAGTGGAAGAATGGCAGGTGCATCTTACAGATGACAAGCCAATGGTCAGTGTGCAGAGGACCTGCCTGGTAGGTCCTGGTGTCAAGAACATTGGCCTGCACCCGCTGTTCCATTACTATATAGTCCAGCAGATGACCGGACGTGCATCCATTATGTTGTGTGGATGATGTGCTGATGCCAGACCGTGGTTGGTAATTACAAGCCCATGGGCTGCACAACCACAACAACCACCAACACAACCACAAAGACAACCACCAACACAACCACCACTTCCACAACACCCACCACTACTACCACCACAATCACAACTACCACCACCTCCACCATATCCACCACAACCACCACTATCACCTCCCCAACTACCACCACAACCACCACCATCTCACCACCACACCTCTGCTCAGAGACCCACCGAGTCGAATCCTCTTCCTGGTTCAGGGGTCGTCTCGGGACGTCTCTGGTGGCGTTGGGGAGGGAAGTTTCCGGTGACGTCACGAACAGGGGGGATGTCTCCTCTATGAACGTCGCGAGCGGGGAGAAGGCGTATCTGCTGACGTCACGATGGGGGTAAGCCATCTGCACAGCCCCTCCCCTTTCTGACGTCACGAGACGACCCCTGAACCAGGAAGTGGAGTTGGGGAGTCGACTCCGGTGGTTGTCTGAGCAAGAGGTGCGGTGGTGGTTGTTGTAGTGGTGGTAGATGGGGAGATGGTGGTGGTTGTGGTGTTGTTGTTGTGGTGATAGTAGTGGTGGTAGATGGGGAGATGGTGTTTGTTGTGGTGGTGGTGCTTGTGTTGTTTGTGGTGGTGCTAGTTATGGTGTTAGTTGTCATGTTGGTTGTGGTGGTGTTGGTTGTGGTGCTTGTGGTGGTGGTGCTTGTGTGGTTGTGTTGTTTATGGTGGTGGTTGTGGTGTTGGTTGTGGTGGTGGTGCTTGTGGTTGTGTTGTTTGTGGTAGTGGTGTTGGTTGTGGTGGTGTTGGTTGCGGTTGTGGTGGCGCTTGTGGGAAGCGATAGTGTAGCGGTTAGCGCGCTGCGCTACGAACCTGGCTACCTGGGTTCGATTCCCGCTCACGGCCAACACCAGTGACGACTATTTGCACCGGTTGTGGTGATGGAGATTATGGTGATGGTGGTGATGGTGGTGGTGGTCGTTGTGGTGGTGGTAGTTGTGGTGGTGATGATAGTTGTAGTGGTGATGATGGTGGTGGTAGTTGTGGTGGTGATGATGGTAGTGGTTGTGGTGATGGTTGTGGCGGTTCTTTGTCTACTTTCTGTGTCCTTTTTATCCTCAGCCCAGCTTATACCTTTACTGCACCGCGGAGAACGACGCTCAAGACTGAGTCCTTCGCTGCTGCTGTTGTCATTCTGCCCTGGTGCGTCCACATAATCTGACCTAAGTCGACTCGCGATAGCTGCGGTGTGAGTCCTAGGGTGACGTCAACTCCCTCGCCTGGTATACAGGAATGCGTGGGTTCGATCCCGACCCCCTGACACCTGCTGCTGTATATTTGGAGGTTGCGTCTCTCTTTCTTATCATCATCATGGTGATTAGGAGATGTTAACTATTCGCTTGCTATACAGGAGTTCATGGGTTCGATCCAGACCCCTTGACGCATACTTTGGTATATTTGGAGTTTGCGTGTCTCTCATCATCACAATGGCAAGGAGACGTTCTCGCTACCTCGTCAGATATACATGAGGTGATTGTTTCGATCCCGACTCTGACACCTGCTGTATATTCTATGGTTCTTTCGGTAAAGTCACGTAGATAGAAAAAATAATAACAAAAAAATAATACAAATGAAAATGAAGTGAATAAAAAATTATAAAATATCATGATGTATCGATCGCAACACAAGTGGTCGTCATCATCTCCCTGTTTCTGATGATGACTGCTTGTGTTGCGATCGAAACCTCGTGATATTTTAATTTATTTTTATTCACTTTATTATCTTTTTTTGATTTCTTTATTGTTATAATTTTTTCTATCTACGTGACTTTACGAAATAACCAAGAAGATGAATTCCTGCAGTCACGAAAGTTTTAAGTAAAAATTTAACCTGTATATTTTGATTTTGCATGTCTCTCTCTCCCATCATCACGGTGGCTGTGATGTTAACTACCTCGCATGTTATACAGGAAGTCGTGGGTTCGAGCCCGACCCTGATGCCTGCTGTATATTTGGAGTATGTATTGTGTGTGTATTAGTTTGTGTAATGTGTATGTAGTGTATATTATGTGTGTGTAATATATATGTACAGTGTGGGCCCTGTGTGAGTGTAATGTGGATGTACAGTGAATATTGTTTGTGTAATGTATATCTACAGTGTATACTGTGAGTGTAATGTCTATCCTTCAGTGTATATTGTGTGAGTTTGTAATGTGCATGTACAGTGTATACTGTGTGTAATGTGTGTACAGTGTATACTGTTGTGTGTATTTACAGTATATACTCTGTGTGTAATGTGTATGTGCAGTGTATACTGTGGTGTGAGTAATGTGTGTGTACACTACGTGTATTGTGTGTGTATATACTGTGTGTGATGTGTGTATGTACATTGTATATTGAGTGTTACTCTTTGGTTCTTTCAGTAAAGTCACGTAGAAAAAAAAAATTGAATACGATGTTTCGATTGCAACACAAGCAATTGTCATTAGGTACGATTGAATGAGAAAACAAACCTAGTAAACTTAGATATAGAATGTAATGCAACACAGAGTCAGCTAACATAACAGTTAACACCCTACCTGGTTGATTACGTTCTTCCAAAGATTGCTAAATTTGAGAGAGAGACAAAACACAGACACGGAGACACATAGACAGACACAAGCAGAGAGAGACTCACACAGAGACAAACAGAGAGAGACACACATAGGCACACAGAAACAACGCCTATGTGTCGAGGCCTTAAATAGAAAGGGGGGGGGGGAGAGAACAATGAGAGAGTTGTGTGGAATTCCTTCCCATAGCGGACGGACGAGCTAGACACTGGACTTCTAAACAACCAAGCCCATAGTGGACGGATGAGCTAGAGACTGGACTTCTAAACAAACAAGCACGGAGAAAGCTAATTTAGTAAAATTAGGAAGTGTAATGCAATGCAACACAGAGAGTCAGTTAACACATAGTTAACGCATTGCCTGGTTGATTACGTTCTTTCAAAGATTGCTAAATTAGAAGTTAAAACTGGATTAGCTTTCGTGGCTGCAGAAATTATTCTTTGGTTAGCCGACTCTGTGTTGTATTGCATTATATTTCTAAGTTTACTAGGTTTGTTTTCTCATTTATTCGTACCTGATGATGATTGCTTGTGTTGCAATCGAAACGTATTCTATTATTTAACTAAATTTCTTTCTACGTGACTTTACCGAAAGAACCAAAGAGCAATTCCTGCAGTCACGAAAGCTTCGAATCTAGTTTTATATTGAGTCTGTAATGCGTATGTGTGTCACGCACACACGTGCGCGCGTGTAAATGTACACCCAGCAGAATCAACGACATGCAGCAGACGCCCAACACGCAGCCAACCGTCGCCAGAAGCCACAAATATGAGGAGCAGCAGCAGCAGCCACGTGACCCTGACACCAATAACCAGCCTGAGAACCCCAATCCGCACTCCAAACCCCGGCCCGTTGCTGCCACCATCACTGCCAAGAAGAAGAAGACCTTCCAGTGCCCCGCGTGTGCGAAGGCGTTCAAGCAGTCGTCGCACCTCCAGATCCACCTGAGGTCCCACACGGGCGAGAAGCCCTTCGTGTGTGCCGCGTGCGACCGGCCGTTCCGGCAGCTCGCCCACCTCCAGATGCACCTCAGGACGCACACGGACGAGAGGCCGTTCGCATGCTCCCTATGCAGCAGGGCGTTCAAGCAGTCGGCGTCCCTCGGCGTCCACCTGAGGACGCACACCGGTGAGAGGCCGTTCGCGTGCGGTGTCTGCGGGAAGGCGTTCGCTGAGTCGGCGCACTTCCGCAAGCACCTGAGAACGCACACGGGCGAAAGGCCGTTCGTCTGCACCGCGTGCGGCCGGGCGTTTGGTGAGCGTTCGTATCTGCACAACCACCAGCGGACGCACACGGGCGAGAGGCCGTTCGCGTGTGGCATCTGTGGGAAGGCTTTTGCGCGCTCTGAGGCCCGCAGGAGGCACGAGAAGATCCACAGGGCGGCGGAGATAGAGCTGGAGACGGCGGCAGTGGCGATGGAGATGAACAAGGCGACGGTGATGGAGACGGAGAATGCGACGGCGATGGAGACGAAGAAGGCAGTGATGATGGAGACGAAGGCGGCGATGGAGACGAAGAAGAAGGCGTTGGAGACGAAGAAGAAGTCGGTGGAGACAAAGAAGACGATGACGAAGGTGGTGGTGATGGAGATGAACAAGGCGGCAGTGATGGGGACGAAGAAGGCGGCAGTGATGGAGATGAAGAAGGCGGCGGTGATGGGGACGAAGAAGGCGGCGGTGATGGGATGAAGAAGCCGGCGGTGATGGAGATGAAGAAGGCAGCGGTGATGGAGACGAAGAAGGCGGCGGTGATGAAGATGAAGGTGGTGGAGGAGTTGAGACAGGAAAGCCAAGTCGCCGCTTCGAGCCAGCCTGGTGCACGGCGAGAGCCGGAGAACCACGGCACCGTCTGTTTGGCGACGTGGCCGACGGTGAAGGTGGAACGCATAGAGGTGGACATGGAATGTGGCGGCGGTGGCAATGAAGAGGCTGAAGAAGAAGAGGTCAAAAAGGTGGCAAATTTGAAAAGTGAAGGAGTGACGGTGAAGTGCGAGGGGAGATGTGAAAGACGACGAAGATTTGGGGGGGGGGGCGTTACCTCCTGCTGGACTTTACCTCGGGGTAGAGGTGTGTGCGGTGGTGTTTGGAGTGTAATGCATGGTGGAAGTGGTGATGATGGAGGTGGTGGAGGTGCTGATAATGAAGGTTGTGGTGATCGTGGCGGTGGTGTACAGTGCAGTGCAAACTCGTAGGTCTGCTTGAGAAGCCACAAGCTTGTGCAGCAGTGCTAAGCTGTGTGTTTACAGCAGTGCTTAGCTGTGTTTGCAGCAGGGTTGTGTAGCTGTGCGTGCAGCAGGGCATAGCTGTGTGTGTTTAGCAGTGCTTAGCTGTATGTGCAGCAGTGTCGCTTTTATCTGAAGCATTACGTACGTAGTTGTGTGTGTGGACCTGTGTGTTTTATCAGTGTTGGGCCAAGTGCTCTTAGTAGCGAGTAGTAGCACCTATGAAGGCTGGCACTGGCACACACAGGAGGTGGGTAGGCAGCACCATGTCCGGCTGCCTGTCTCCCTAGTGGCGATGTTTACTTATACACCACCGCACCAGGTACTCATTTGAGGCTGAGTCGACCTAGGGGAGGCCCAGGACAGGTACAGAAAATCGTCACTGGTTGTTGGTGGCCGTGAGCGGGAATCGAACTCGGGTCATAGCTGGGTTCGTAGCATAGCAGTGCAGAGCTAACCGCTATTCCACTGCTCCCCACAGTCTGGTCAGGCTATACGGGGTATCTTTGTCTTTGTAGCAGTGTGTACATACCTTGAAACTACTCTAGCACGTGCGTAGCCAGTCGTGCTAATCGGTAGGCACTAGCGGTGTGTTCTATTAGCTGTTCTGGGTGCTCACTGCTGCTGCTGTGCTCAAGTGTTCACCAGTGGTGTCAAATGTTCACTTTTGTCGGTGTTTGTGGATGAGGACAGGTTTGCATAGGGGCTGTGTGTGTGCATGTGGGAATACTCCATGGTGGGAGCGGCAATAGTGTTGTAGCGCTGAGCACTACTATACGAACCCAGCAAGAGACCCGAGTTCAGTTATCGCTCACGGCCACCAACACCATTGATAGTCGTCTGAACCGGTTCTAGGACTCCCTCTAGGGTCGACTCAGCCTCAAGTATCCGGTGCAGTGGTGTGCAGTAAACATCTCCACTGGAGAGACAAAGGTGGCCGAGTGTGGCACTGGCCACCCACTCGTCTGTATGTGCCACAGTACCGGCCTTCATTGGTGCTGCTAGCTAACAGAACTTGCCCCAACAGTCTGTTATGGGCTATATGGGGGGGATCTTTGTGTGTTTGATTTAGTGATGGGTGAGTAACTGATAATACCTTTGGAATGCTTTAACGTTGTCAGTTGGTCCAGTCGGCCAGGACAGATGATGTGTCGACAGAGTAGAACACAATAACCGCCACAATAACAACCACCACCAAAACCACTACGATAACCACCGTCACAACAACCACCACAAGAGCTACCAACACAACCACCACCGCAACAACAACCACTCCAACAACCACAACAACCACCACAACCATACTTCCACCTGGCCAATGGGATCGAGTTGAGTGCTATTCTGAGTATGCAAATAGATTTACACGCAGTAGGGGCGAGTGTGGACTAGTAGGGATTAGTATGGACGAGTATGAAGTAGTAGGGACTAGTGGGACCAGTAGGGAATAGTATGGACTAATATGGACTACGCGTGTATGTGGATTTTATTTTTTTCTGGGGTGTGGCTATGCCTATTTACACACATAAACACTCACAACATACACACATCACACTGAAATTGCACACACATCACATTCACAAGATACACACATCACACTCAAAGTATACAAACATACTCAGTGTACAAACCTCACACAACATACACCCATCACACTCCATATACACCCATCACACAGTGTATGCACATCACACTCACAACATACACACAGCACACTCACAGCGTACACATCACAGTCACTGTCCATAATCACACTCACAGTGTACACACACACTCAACGTACATTACGCTCGCAACATACACAATTACACACAACGTATTCACATCATACACACAACATACACATCACACAGTATATACACAATGCACACATCACAAACACAATGTACACACATCACACACACATCACACACACAACGTACACACATCACACACAACGTACACACATCACATTCAAAACATACACATCATATTCACAGCGTACAGACATTACACTCAACGTACACCACACACAACGTACACACATCACACTGTACACACATCACATCGTACACACATTACAATCACCACGTACACACATCACACACAACGATCACACACACACAACATATATACATTACACTCACAAACTCCCCTTAACTTGGTGAAGAGCTAAAAAATAAAATCGGTCAAACCTCTTCAAATCCATCTGAGCATCACCGCCTGTTTTTTGCTCCCCAGTAGCTGCTGCCCATTTATGTCGCGATAATGAGGGAAATAAGTATTTGATCCCCTGCTGATTTTGTACGTTTGTCCACTGACAAAGAAATGATCAGTCTATAATTTTAATGTTAGGTTTATTTGAACAGTGAGAGACAGAATAACAATAAAAAATCCAGAAGAACGCATGTCAAAAATGTTATAAATTGATTTGCATTTTAACGAGGGAAATAAGTATTTGACCCCTCTGCAAAACATGACTTAGTACTTGGTGGCAAAACTCTTGTTGGCAATCACAGAGGTCAGACGTTTCTTGTAGTTGGCCACCAGATTTGCACACATCTCAGGAGGGATTTCGTCCCACTCCTCTTTGCAGATCTTCTCCAAGTCATTAAGGTTTCGAGGCTGACGGTTTGAACCATCAGCTCCCTCCACAGATTTTCTATGGGATTAAGGTCTGGAGACTGGCTAGGCCACTCCAGGACCTTAATGTGCTTCTTCTTGAGCCACTCCATTGTTGCCTTGGCCGGGTGTTTTGGGTCATTGTCATGCTGGAATACCCAACCACGACCCATTTTCAATGCCCTGGCTGAGGAAGGAGGTTCTCACCCAAGATTTGACGGTACATGGCCCGTCCATCGTCTCTTTGATGCGGTGAAGTTGTCCTGTCCCCTTAGCAGAAAAACACCCCCAACGCATAATGTTTCCACCTCCATGTTTGACGGTGGGGGATGGTGTTCTTGGGATCATAGGCAGCATTCCTCCTCCTCCAAACACGGCGAGTTGAGTTGATGCCAAAGAGCTCCATTTTGGTCTCATCTGACCACAACACTTTCACCCAGTTGTCCTCTGAATCATTCAGATGTTCATTGACAAACTTCAGACGGGCATGTATATGTGCTTTCTTGAGCAGGGGGACCTTGCGGGTGCTGCAGGATTTCAGTCCTTCACGGTTTTCTTGATGACTGTGGTCCCAGCTGCCTTGAGATCATTGACAAGATCCTCCCGTGTAGTTCTGGACTGATCCCTCACCGTTCTCATGATCATTGTAACTCCACGAGGTGAGATTTGCATGGAGCCCCAGGCCGAGGGAGATTGACAGTTCTTTTGTGATTCTTCCATTTGTGAATAATCACACCAACTTACCTTCTCACCAAGTTGCTTGGCGATGGTCTTGTAGCCCATTCCAGCCTTATGTAGGACTACAATCTTGTCCCTGACATCCTTGGAGAGCTCTTTGGTCTTGGCCATGGTGGAGAGTTTGGAATCTGATTGATTGATTGCTTCTGTGACCAGGTGTCTTTTATACAGGTAACAAGCTGAGATTAGGAGCACTCCCTTTAAGAGTGTGCTCCTAATCTCAGTTCGTTACCTGTGTGATAAAGGACTTCGTCACGCACTGCTGGTCTCCGTTGCTCTTTATTCAGCTTCTCCCTCGCACCCGCTGGTCCCGACAGCGGACCAGATGCTCCTCGCGAGCGCCCCGCACGCGCTCCCTCGTCAGTCCTTCCGCTCATCCACTCCGCACACCGCTGGCCGATGGTGTGCCGAAGCCCCATTCAGCCACGTGGCTGATGGCGCGGATTCCCTCCGGCCACCCAACGTGGTCCCGCTTCGTGACTACCAACTAACCCGGAGCCCTTCTGGGCTCCCACCTATATCCCCTTCACCACGTGACCCTGTCTCCTCCCTCTCACCACGCCATTCCGAACCTACCAGATCCGGCCTCCTCATAGCGCCCTGCTGGCTCCGCCCTAGGCTCCGCCCCCACCCACCTCGCTTCTGATTGGACCCGAGGTGAACGGCGGGCCTTCCCATACTGGGCTCCGCCCCCAATACCTCGGGCCGTATGATTGCCCAGAGCCCAGCAGCGAACCCGCTTACGCTCGCATTACACCTGTATGAAAGACACCTGGGAGCCAGAAATCTTTCTGATTGAGAGGGATCAAATACTTATTTCCCTCATTAAAATGCAAATCAATTTATAACATTTTGACATGCGTTTTTCTGGATTTTTTGTTATTCTGTCACTGTTCAAATAAACCTACATTAAAATTATAGACTGATCATTTCTTTGTCAGTGGGCAAACGTACAAAATCAGCAGGGGATCAAATACTTGTTTCCCTCACTGTAACACCCCTCCTTGCTGTGTGATCATACTTAGCCGAATCGTGGAATACCTTTTTTGCCAGTTTCAAAGTATGGAAAGTAAGAATAGGTTTTGCCCTTTCTGGCAATACAACAGGTGGTGTTAAGATGTTCAACCACAAAATAGATACCTTTTGCAAGGACTCAAGTCTGCATTAATCATTCGTACTTGTGAACATGCAAAAAAACATGCTCTGATATAAGCATTGTCTTTAAAACGGATTGTCTTAAACCAGACAGCCTTCTTTTTGGCCTAGTCTTACGAGTGTCAGACCAAAGAACACCCCCAAAAGGCGAAGAGTACCAAGACATTGCATGTGTAAACGAGATCTGACGAGGTGTAGAAGAAGATAAAGGTGTAAGACCTTTATTTAACAGTTAACGAGGCTTCCAATAAAACAACGGAGTTACATTGTCTTGGTCTTTGTCCCAGGCAAACACGTCTATTGCCAGTGAGGCTCCCCTTTTATATCTCCCTAGCGGTCCTAATTCTAAACCACCTTTGTTCTCTTGCTACAGTACCCTAATTAATTATCACTTCACCACCTGTTTCCCTTCCTCTCCGGATGTTAGACATCCTGCCACCTGTTCTCTTTCTAATTTTTCTCAGCAGCTGTTTTTTCTTTCTATAAAACATCCCAGCTATAACAATTACTGCAATAGTAGGGACTTTTACTGCATTGACAAGTGTTTTTCACTATGGGAACCTCATTTGCCAGTAAAAATATGATAATTGTTTTTTTACCCTTCTATCTGGCAACAAAACTACACCTTTTTACAAGGAGTCATGTTTGTATAGACCGCAATACCTGCAGTCATAATACAAACAAAAGACATAACTCTGATAATGTGCACTGTCCTTGAAGTTGATTGGTCCACACCCAGACAGCTTTCCTTCGAGCCTAGTCTCACATGGGTTGGACCAGATGACGCCAAAAGGCGCACAACTCAAAGACAATGCACCATCAGAGTATGAGAGCTCGGGGCAAGCATCTACACTATGGGAACCTCATTTGCCAGTAAAAATATAATTGGTTTTTACCCTTCTATCTGGCAACAAAACTGACACCTTTTTACAAGGAGTCATGTTTGTATAGACCGCAATACCTGCAGTCATAATACAAACAAAAGACATAACTCTGATAATGTGCACTGTCCTTGAAGTTGATTGGTCCACACCCGAGACAGCTTTCCTTCGAGCCTAGTCTCACATGGGTTGGACCAGATGACGCCAAAAGGCGCACAACTCAAAGACAATGCACCATCAGAGTATGAGAGCTCGGGGCAAGCATCTACACTATGGGAACCTCATTTGCCAGTAAAAATATGATAATTGGTTTTTACCCTTCTATCTGGCAACAAAACTGACACCTTTTACAAGGAGTCATGTTTGTATAGACCGCAATACCTGCAGTCATAATACAAACAAAAGAACATAACTCTGATAATGTGCACTGTCTTTGAAGTTGATTGGTCCACACCCGAGACAGCTTTCCTTCGAGCCTAGTCTCACATGGGTTGGACCAGATGACGCCAAAAGGCGCACAACTCAAAGACAATGCACCATCAGAGTATGAGAGCTCGGGGCAAGCATCTACACTATGGGAACCTCATTTGCCAGTAAAATATGATAATTGGTTTTTTACCCTTCTATCTGGCAACAAAACTGACACCTTTTTACAAGGAGTCATGTTTGTATAGACCGCAATACCTGCAGTCATAATACAAACAAAAGAACATAACTCTGATAATGTGCACTGTCCTTGAAGTTGATTGGTCCACACCCGAGACAGCTTTCCTTCGAGCCTAGTCTCACATGGGTTGGACCAGATGACGCCAAAAGGCGCACAACTCAAAGACAATGCACCATCAGAGTATGAGAGCTCGGAGCAAGCATCTACACTATGGGAACCTCATTTGCCAGTAAAAATATGATAATTGATTTTTTACCCTTCTATCTGGCAACAAAACTGACACCTTTTTACAAGGAGTCATGTTTGTATAGACCGCAATACCTGCAGTCATAATACAAACAAAAGAACATAACTCTGATAATGTGCACTGTCCTTGAAGTTGATTAGTCCACACCCGAGACAGCTTTCCTTCGAGCCTAGTCTCACATGGGTTGGATCAGATGACGCCAAAAGGCGCACAACTCAAAGACAATGCACCATCAGAGTATGAGAGCTCGGGGCAAGCATCTACACTATCGGAACCTCATTTGCCAGTAAAAATATGATAATTGGTTTTTTACCCTTCTATCTGGCAACAAAACTGACACCTTTTTACAAGGAGTCATGTTTGTATAGACCGCAATACCTGCAGTCATAATACAAACAAAAGAACATAACTCTGATAATGTGCACTGTCCTTGAAGTTGATTGGTCCACACCCGAGACAGCTTTCCTTCGAGCCTAGTCTCACATGGGTTGGACCAGATGACGCCAAAAGGCGCACAACAATCAACTTCAAGGACAGTGCACATTATCAGAGTTATGTTCTTTTGTTTGTATTATGACTGCAGGTATCCTTGTAAAAAGGTGTCAGTTTTGTTGCCAGATAGAAGGGTAAAAAACCAATTATCAAGTGTTTTTCAGACAATCTTGGCCTTACGTAAGAAATTAATAAGCCTATGGCTATGGGAATGCACAAGATAGAAGAATGCTTTCTCCCTGACCGCCATCTCACCCTGAGGCACGGGTATTACGAGGGATACCATGTGGTCACAACCATCTCCTAGGGGCATTGGAGGGGACCTCAGGACCCCAGTTGCTTCCTGTGGCCCTCCCGGGGGCCTTGGAGGACCAAGCAACCTCCTCTGTCCATACAAGAAGGGCGCGGGGGCTCCAGCAGCCTCCTGCGGCTCTCCAGGAGGGCCACACCGGCACCAGTGGCCTGCTGGGGCCTTCAAGGGGGGCCGCACTGGCCCAATAGCCTCCTGTGGTGCTCCAGGGGGATTGTGGGGCCTCAGCGATGCCCTGCAGCCCTCCATGGGGCTGCGGGGGTGCCAGTGGCCTGCTGCCATACAGGGGGGCCGCAGCGGCCTTAGCAGCCTCAGTGGCCTCTTGCGGCCCTTTGTGGGGTGTGCGGGACCCAGCTGGCTCCTACGGTCTTTCAGGGGGGCCAAGGCAGACTCGGGGGCCGAGGCAGGCTGAGGGGCTGAGGCAGGCCCAGGGTCCGAGGCAGGCCCAGCGGCCTCCTGCGTCCTGTCAGGGGGTGTCAACTTGGACACCAGCGGCCTCCTGAGGCTCTCCAGGGGAGCCACAGGGGACCCATTGGCCTCCTGTGGCATTCTAGATGCCTACTACGGCCCTCCAAGGGGAACGGGCGAACTTAGTGGCCTCCTGCGCCCCTCTAGGCAGGCTGCAGGGGCAATGGCATCCTTTTGGGGCTTTGGAGGAGGGCCATTGCAGCTCCAGTGTCCTGCTGCGGCCCTCCTTGGATCCCACGGGGCCGCGAACATTCTTCAAGGGGACCACACAGACCCCAGCGGCCTCCAAAGGGGCCTCGGGGGACCCAGCGGTCTCCTGTGGCATGCCAGGGCGGCCGCATGGGCCTCAGCATCCTCATACTGGTGGTTTCGAGGTGTGGGCACTGTCCCATCAGCGGCCTGTACCGCTCACTCGGGCAGGCCAGCGCCCTGGTGGCCTCCCCCTGTGGCCTCTTCCAGGGGATTGTGTGGACCCAGTAGCTTCCTGAAGCAGTCCAGGGGGGCACAGGGGTCCAGTGGCCTCCTTCGGCCCTCCAGGGAGGCTGCAGGGATCCCTGAGGCCTCCTGTGACCCTCAAAGTGAGACGAAAGGTCCCCAACGGCCTCCTCGATGAATGGAGGGTGGCTTGAAGGGCCCTGGGAGCCCTCTAGGCATGCAAACACTGTGTCAGTAGCACTCCAGTGGGTCCACGGCAGCCCTGGCGGCCTCCTGTGGCCCTCCATGGGGGCTGCGGGGGTCCAAGCGGCCTCCTGTGGTGCACCAGAGGGGCCGCGGGGGCTCCATATGCCTACTACGGACCTCCAGGGGAGCCGCAGGGGCCACAGAGGCCTACTACGACCGTCCACAGGGGGCGTGGGATCCCAGTGTCCTCCTGTAGTGCTCCAAGGGTCTTTGGGGGCCCTGTGGCCCTCCAGGTGGATGCAGGGGTCCCATAGGCCTGCTGGGGCCATCGAGAGGGGCCGCATGGGCCTCAATGGCCACCTGTGGCCTTCGGTGGGGGCCACACAGACCCGAGTGGCCTCCTGTATCCATCAAAGGTAGCTCCGGAAAACACAGAGGCTCACCAGTGGGGCCCCGTTGACCCATCAGCCTCCTCCAGTGCTTCAGGTTGCTGAAGCGGAACCAGTGGCCTCCTGCATCCCTCCAGGTAGACCGCAGAGTTCCAGCGGCCTCTTGCGGCTTTCCAGGGGGGCCGTGGTGAAGTCATTGCCCTCCTGCGGTCCTCTGGAAATGACGTGAGGGCCACAATCATCTCCTGGGACCTTTAAGGGGCCGCATGGACCCAATGGCCTGCTTTGACACTCTAAGGGGACTGCAGGGGCACCAACGGCCTCCTGTGACCCAGTGTGGTGGCCCAAATGGCCTTCTGGGTCCATCAAGGATGGTCAGATGAGCCCCAGCATCCTCCCGTGCCCCTCCAGGTGGGCCACAGCGGTTCTAACAGCCTCCTACGGCCCTTTAGGTGGGCCGTAGCAGCCCTAGCAGCCTCCTGCAGCCTTCCGAGGGGGGGGGGNAGTGGGGGTGGGCGACGGAGGGCCTAGCAGGCTCCTGCAGAGGGCCATGGCAGCCTTAGCGGCCACTTATGTCCTTCCAAGAGGGGAGGGGGCAACAGGGCCCTAGCTGCCTCCTGTGGCCCTCCAGGTGGGCCACATAGGGCCCCAGCAGCTTTCTACTTTCTTCCAGAGGGCCCGATGGCACCAGTGGCCTCCTGCCACCCTACAGAGGGGCCACTGTGGGCACAGATGCCTCCAGTGGCCTCCTGCAGCCTGGCATGTGGTTCGACGGCATTAGAGCAGTCTCCTGCGGCCCTGCAGGAGAGCCGCGGGGCCCCTAATAGCCTCATGGAACCGTCAAAGGGGTCGCACAGGCCTCAACTCGGTTCTTTAAGGGGGCCGCATGGGTCCCAATGGCCACCTCTGGTCTTTGAGGGGTGTTGACGTGGCCCATCAGCCTGTGTTCTTCCCAGGGGGCCTCGGAGATCTGAGCAGCCTCCTGCGGCCCTCAAAAGTGGGATGAGGTTGGCCTTGCGGCCTCCTCCAGTGCTCCAGGGAAACCACAAGCCCCAGCACCCTCCTGCAGCCATCAAGGGCAGCCTTGGTGGTTCCAGCGCCATACTGTGGCCCTCCAGGGGGTGTCACAGGGGCCCCAATGGCTTCATGGGGCCTTCTCGGAGGACCGTACTGGCCCCATCAGCTCCCAGGCTGTGGTAGCCTGAGCGGCCTTCTGCAGCCCTCCAAGGGAGGCCATGCAGGCCCCAGTGACATGCGGTTTTTCAAGGAGCCACGGGGGCTTCCATGGCCTTCTTCAGCGTTCTGGGAGTGTAGTGGGCCCCCAATATCTTTATGGGGCCTTCTAGGGGGGCAGGACTGGCCCCATAAGCCACATGCGGTGCTCAAGGCCGGCCCAGTGGCCTTCTGCGGCTTTCCCGAGAGGCTGTGGCAGCCCCCACGGCTTTGTACGGCCCTCCAGGAGGGCCGAAAGGAACCTAGCTTCCTCGTTGGTCCTGCCAGGCGGGCCGTGGTGGCCCCAACGGCCTCCTGTGGCCCTCTGGGGGCCTTGGGAACAGCGACCATCTGCGGCACTCCAGGGGGCCTCGGGGGCCCTAGCCTCCTGCATCCCTGTAGGGAGCCATATCGGCAGTGGGGGCCTGAGTCGCATCCTCCCACCCTCCAGGTAGACTGAGGGAGCCACACGGCCTCTTGACGATCTTCAGAGGAGGGCACGGGTGCCCCAGTGGCCTCCTGCAGCACTCCAGGAGGCGAATGAGCCCCAGCGACTTCCTGTGGTGCTCCATCAGGGCTGCGGGGGACCTGGCATCCTCCTGTGGCCCTCCATGGGGGCGCCCCATCAGCTGTCTGCGGTCCTCCAGGGAAGCCACAGGGTCCCCGCCTCCTCCTGTATCCCTACCTGAGGGCCGTGGCGGGCCGTGGGGGCCCAGTTGACTCCTTCGGTCCTCCAGGAGAGCCGAGGAGAAGCCATAGCCTCCCGAGGCCTTTAATGATGGCCACATCGGCCCCAGCAGCCTCCTTCGGTCAGCTAGGGAGCTGTGGGGTCCCTGTGTCTTTCTGCTCGTTGTTGTGAGCGTCGCTCCTCCGCCCCCCATTGTTGTTGGAGGACGACTGCCTCCAACTGGCCAGTAGCGTCCTTCCCGAGCCTTCTCCAAAGAGGCCGATTTTGAGACCACTCGTACCAGTCATCGGCAAGTCCACTCAGCTGCCCATCCTCCTGTAGCACATTACGCCATCTCTTCTCTAGACCGTGCTGCGCCTGTTTAGCCCCCACAATCCGGCCAAACAAAAGCTGTTTAGGCATGCGGTGGCTGGGCATGCGGGCTACATGGGCCAGCCAATGCAGCCTTGCCTGCCGGAGGAGCTCACAATGCAGCCTGGTTAGACCCAGGATTTATCGTAGGCAGGCCATCCTAAATGTTTCTAACTGGCAAAGATGTTCTATTGGGGGGTCCAAGTTTCGCAAGCGTAGAGAAGGGAGGGAATGACCGTGGCCGAGAAAACCTGGAGCTTTGTGTGGAGTGATAGACCTGGTAGCTTCCACACAGCGTTACGCAACTGATGAAAAGACAATGCGGCTCGACTGATTCAGGGTGAAACCTCTGCTGTTAAACCAGAGCTGGTCATTAGCGCACTGACAAGGTATGGGAAACTCTCCACTCTTTCCACAACTGCCTCATCCTCGATTTGAAGTTTTCGTGACTGCAAGGATCCATACTCTTTGGTTCTTTCGGTAAAGTCACGTAGGTGAAAATAAAAAAAAACTAAATCACGACGTTTCGGGGGCAACACAAGCTTCCGTCATCAGGTGGGACAACCACAGCAATTTTTTTTTACTGTAGTGGGCAGAGAGAGCTTTATGTGACAAGCGATTATATAGGACTAGCGGTTAGTAACCGGCGTTGCCCGGGCCAAAAAGGCAGACACACACATGGACTTCCACACAGACATCGACCCACACACATAGAAACACATCGACTTCGACACACACCCACATATGGTTAAAGCCAGGATGGATCGTTAGCAGGCCAGCCTAAATGTTTCTAACCGGCAAAGATGTTCCATTAGGGGGGTGCACGTTTCGCAAGTGTAGAGAAGGGAGGGAATTACCGTGGCCGAGAAGACCTGGAGCTTCATGCGGAGCGAGAGACCAGGTAGCTTCCACACAGCGTTATGCAGCCGATGAAAAGATAATGGCGCTCGACTGATTTGGATTGAGACCTCTGCTGTTAAACCGGAGCCAGTCAAGAGCACACTGGCCAGGTATGGGAATCTCTCCAATCTCTACACAACTGCTGCATTTCCAATTGTGAGCTGTGGGGATGGATTGTCCGATGGTACAAAATACCCAGGAAGGTGATTAGTTTTGGTGGGGCTGATGGTAAGGCCCCCACCTCTTGGTGGCAAGCTCCAGGTTCAGCAGCAGCACCTCCAACTCGTCCTCCGAGTGAGCAGCAATTAGCAGATCATCGGCATACATAACGTGGTTGAGCAATAGGGAGCCATCCCTTGACCACACCCGGGCATCGATCAGCCTCCCATTGTATCTGCACCAGATGGAAATTATAGCGGTGCAGCCATTGAAGGCTTCAGGAACTACGTGGTCCAAATATATGTAAAATAATGTGGGAGCCAGAGGACATCCCTGTTGCACCCCAAGGTGTACAGAGAATGGCTCAGACTCACGGCCACGTAATTTGACGCGGGGCCGCTCACCATCATGAAGGTCATTACAGATGGTGAGCAGTGGGTGAGGGACTCGGAAAGCACGAAGAACAACCCAGAGGCCAGACCTACTGATGGTATCATAGGCCTTGAGCAGGTCAATAAAGCACACACATGGACTAAGACGCACACATGGGCCTACAGACACGCAACGAAATTGACTTACACTGACTAACATGGAGGCATGCACACAGCAACTAACACACACGCACATGGACTCAGACACACACACACATATGGACTCACACACATAGACATCCACTTGAGATACACACACATGGAGTTACACACACATATGACGTACACACATACAGCGACTCACACACATACATACATAGAGTGACACACACATTGCCGTACACACACATACAGACTGTCACACATAGACATCCACTTGAGAGATACACACATGGAGTTACACACATATATCGACGTACACACATACAGCGACTCACACACAGACATACGTGGACTCACACACACATTGACGTAAACACACATATGTACTTACTCACACACATGTGGACTAAGACACACACACATGGACTTAGACACACATAGATAGACTGATACACACACAGCCCTACACACATACGACACACAGACATCTACTTGAGATACACAGACATGGATGTACACACATATGGACTCACACAAACGCATTGACTTACACACACATATCGAGTGACACACATGTATAGACTTACATACACATGTGGACTAACACACATGTGGACTAACACACACACATGTGGACTAACACACACATGTGGACTAACACACACATGGACTGACACACACATACACATGGGCGTACATGGCCACATCACAGACAGGCAGACCGTCGCAGCGTCATAAAAGCGCAGCAAAAAATGGAAAATTTAGCAACCTAAAAATAAGGAGTTTTTGCACACAAACATTATTATTGTAATGTTTGTCAACTAATGTGTTTAATAATAGAAAACATTGGACTTGATTTGTTAGTGTAAGAAACTTGGAACTTTGTACTTACCATAGGCGTGTTGAGGCCTTGTGCCATGCGTAGCCCCCGTCCTGGCCTACATTGGCGAGGAGGCGGAGTTGGAACGTTGCCAGGCTAGGGGCTGGGCCGCTACCCCCCACCCAGCATCCCCGCCCGTGCAAGAATAATGGTATGTAAGCAGTAAAATATTATTATCTACGGAGTCTGTAGTATAAACTGGACACATCGTGTTGAAGAGGACATGACACTGAAGAAATATCCGCAGCGTCATGTGTGTATGTGTTGGCTGTTAAACACGTAAAAGTAAATGTCCCGTGAGGTGGAGCGAATGCGCATCACTTGGTAGGGTCCCCCCCCCCCCCCCGCAATTGGCGTCAGTTGGTACGGTCGATGTCGCGCAATAAGTAAATAATTAATAATAGAAACGGCACAAATTTGTTAATTAAACTACTTTAAAGTTTAGGGATGGGAAAATAAAGAGCCTATTCCCACCGCGGGGCTTAGGGCGTGCCGCCTGGCAATTTTTTTTCTACATATAGCCCATCGTTCGAGAGCCAAATCCCCCGCAAGCGGGAGCGCGTGGAGACTTTTATAGGTAAGACTAGCAGAAGTACCCGGCGTTGCCCGGGTGAAAAATATATTTCTTAATAACCTTACATATATACACAGATACTAAGGTATTGTCAAAGCCCGGTGGGCTTTGACAATACCTTTCACCACTCACAACTCACCCTCACCACTCATCNTCACAACTCCCACTCACTACTCACCCTCACCATCACACTCACCCTCACCAATCTCCCTCACCAATCTCCCTCACCCTCACCACTCACCCTCACCACTCACCCTCACCACTCACCACACACCCTCACCCTCACTCTCACCACTAACCCTCACCACTCACTCTCACCATTCACCCTGACCATTCAGCCTCACCACTCACCCTCACTCTCACCACTCACCCTGACCATTCAGCCTCACGACTCACCCTCACCACTCACCCTCTGCCTCACCACTCATGCTTACCACTCACCCTCACCACCACCACTCACCCTCACCACTCATGCTCACCACTCACTCTCTCCCTCTCCACTCACCCTCACCCTCACCCTCACCCTCACTACTCACTAATCACCCTCACCCTCACCACTCACCCTCACTACTCACTAATCACCNTCACCCTCACCACTCATCCTCACTACTCATCCCACCACTCACCCTAACCCTCACCCTCACTACTCACCATCACCACTTACCCTCACCACTCACCATCACCACTCACCCTCACCACTCACCCTCACCACTCATCCTCACCACTCACCATCACCATAAACCCTAACTCTCACCCTCACCACTAAACCTCACCACTCACCCTCACCACTAACCCTCACCCTCACCACTCACCCTTACTACTCACCACTCAACGTCACCACTCTCATCACCACTCACCCTCACCACTCACCCTCACCATCACCACTCACCCTCACCACTCACCGTCACTACTCACCATCCCCATCACCCTCACCACTCACCCTCACCCTCACGCTCACCACTCACCCTCACCATTCACCCTCACCACTCACCCTCACCACTAACCCTCACCACTCACCCTAACCCTCACAATGACCACTAACCCTGACCCCTCACCACTGACCACTCACCCTCCCCACTCACCCTTCCTACTCACCACTCAACCTCACCGCTAACCCACACCCCTGACCACTCACCCTCCCAATCACCACTCACCCTTCCTACTCACCACTCAACCTCACCACTCACCCTCACCACCCACCCTCACCCTCCCACTCACCCTTCCTACTCACCAATCAACCTCACCACTGACCACTCACCCTCACCACTCACCCTCAACATCAACACTCGCCCAACCACTCACCATCATCACAAATCCTAACCACTCACCCTCACCACTCACCCTCACCACTCACCCTCACTACTCACTCTCACCACACCCTCAGCACTCACCCTCCCCACTCACCCTCACCACACACCCTCACCACTTAACCTCACCACTCAACCTCACCCTCACACCTCACCACTCACCCTCACCATTCACCCTCAACACTCACCCTAACCCTCTCCCTCACCCTCACCACTCACCCATTCACCACTAACCCTGACCCCTCACCCTGACCACTCTAACCACTCACCCTCACCACTCACCATCACCACTCACCACTTACTACTCACCACTCAACCTCACCACTCTTCGTCATCACTCACCCTCACCACTCCCCTCACCACTCACCCTCACCACTCACCCCTCACCCTCACCACTCACCCTCACCACTCTCCCTCACCACTCACCCTCACCATTCACCCTCACCACTCACCTCACCCTCACNCTCACCACTCAACCTCACCATCACCTCACCACTCACTACTCACCATTCATCCTGACCAATCACCACTGACCATCACCACTCTCCACTAACCNTCACCACTCACCCTCAAACTAACCTCTCTCACCACTCACCACTCAGCACTCAACCCTCACCACTCACCACTCACCACTCACGCTCACCACTCACCCTCACAACTGCCACTCACCNTCACAACAACCACTCACCCTCACCGCTCACCCTCACCCTCACCACTCACCCTCACCACTCACCCTGACCATTCACCCTCACCACTAACCCTCACCACTCACCCTTACCACTCACCCTCATCACTAACCCTCACCACTCACCCTTACTACTCACCCTCACCTCTCCACTCTCGTCAGCACTCACCACTCACCCTCACCCTCACCCCTCACCCTCACCACTCACCCTCACCACTTACCCTCACCATCACCACTCACCCTCACCACTCTCTCACCCTCACTCTCACCATTCACCCTCACCATTCAGCCTCACCACTCACCCTCACCACTCACCCTCACCGTCACAACCACCACTCACCACTCACCACTCACCTCACCACTCAACCTCACTCTCACCATTCATCCTGACCATTACCACTGACCATCACCCTCACCCTCTCCACTAACCCTCTCCACTAACCCTCACCACTCACCCTCAAACTAACCTCTCTCACCACTCACCCTCACCACTCACCTCACCCTCACCACTCACCCTCACCACTCACGCTCACCACTCACCCTCACNACTCAACTGCCACTCACCCTCACAACAACCACTCACCCTCACCGCTCACCACTCACCCTCACCACTCACCACTCACCACTCACCTCACCACTAACCCTCACCACTCACCCTTACCACTCACCCTCATCACTAACCCTCCCACTCACCCTTACTACTCACCACTCAACCTCTCCACTCTTCTCAGCACTCACCCTCACCCTCACCCTCACCACTCACCTCACCACTCACCCNTCACCATCACCACTCACCCTCACCACTCTTCACCACTCACTCTCACCATTCACCCCTCAGCCTCACCACTCACCCTCACCACTCACCCCTCACCCTCACCACTCACCGTCACAACCACCACTCACCCTCACACTCACCCTCACCACTCAACCTCACCACTCAACCTCACTCTCACCATTCATCCTGACCAATTACCCTGACCATCACCCTCACCACTCTCCACTACACCCTCACCACTCAACCACCACTCACCCTCAAAACTAAACCNCTCACCACTCACCCTCNCACTCACCCTCACCCTCACCACTCACGCTCACCACTCACCACTCACNCTCACCACTCACACTGCCACTCACCCTCACCACTCACCCTCACCTCACCCTCACCCATCACCACTCACCCTCCCACTCACCCTCACCCATCACCACTCACAACTGCCACTGACCACTCACCCTCACCACTAACCCTCACCACTCACCCTTACCACTCACCACTAACCTTCACCATGACACTCACCCTTACTACTCACCCTCAACCTCACCCTCACCACTCACCCTCACCATTCACCTCAACACTCACCNTACCNCTCACTCACCACTCACCTCACCCTCACCNTCACCACTCACCCTCACCCTCACCCTCACCATCACCACTCACCCTCACCACTAACCCTGACCCTCACCACTGACCCTCACACTAACCCTCACCATCACCAACTCACCCTTACTACTCACCACTCAACCTCACCACTCTTCGTCATCACTCACCCTCACCACTCACCCTCACCCTCACGACTCACCACTCACCCCTCACCCTCACACTCAACTTCACTCAACCTCACCCTCACTACTCACCATTCATCCTGACCAATCACCACTGACCAATCACCACTCACCACTCTCCACTAACCCTTACCACTCAACCTCACCACTCACCCTCAACACTCACCTTAAAACTAACCACTCACCCTCACCACTCAGCACTCACCCTCAGCACTCACGCTCACCACTCACCACTAACCGCTCACCTATCACCACTCACAACTGCCACTCACCACTCACCCTCACAACAACCACTCACCCTCACCGCTCACCACTCACACTCACCCTCACCACTCACACTCATCCTCACCAATCACACCCTCACCAATCACCACTCACCCTCACTGCTCACCCTCACCACTCACGCTCACTAATCACCACTCACAACTGCCACTCACCCTCACCACTCACCTCACCACTCACTTCTCACCACTCATCCTCACCAATCACACCCTCAACAATCACCACTGACCCTCACCACTTACCACTCACCCTCCACTCACTACTCACCNTCATCACTCACCCTCACCATTCACCCTCACCACCACCCTCACCACTCTCCCTCACCACTCTCCCTCACCACTCACCAGTCACGCTCACCACTGATGCTCACCACTCACCCTCACTACTCACCTGCCCACTCACCCTCACTCACCTAATCGCTCACCACTCACCCTCACCCTGACCACTCACCACTCATCCTCACCAATCACACCCTCACCAATCACCCCTCACCTTCACCACTCACCCTATTCCCGTTTTAAAAAAANCTTGCTTACGTGTCGCCAAGTATGCTTAACATTTCACTAATTTAGATTTTGACATGATAGCAGGTACACCACCACAGTGATGGTGAGTGGTGAGGGTGAGCGGTGAGGGTGAGTGGTGAGGGAGAGCGGTGAATGTGAGGGTGTATGGTGAGTGGTGAGGGTGAGTGGTCAGGGTGAGTGGTGAAGGTGAGGGTGAGTGCTGAGGTGAGTTGTGAGAGTGGTGAGGGTGAGTGGTGAAGGTGAGTGCTGAGGGTGAGTGGAGAGGTGAGTGGTTAAGGTGAGAGTGAGTGGTGAGGGAGAGTGGTGAGGGAGAGTGGTGTGGTAAGGGTGAGGATGGTTGGTGATTGTGAGTGGTGAGCGTGAGTGGTAAGGGAAAGGGGTGAAGGTGAGTGGTGAGGTGAGTAGTGGTGGTGAGGTGAGTAGTGAGTGATGAGGGTGAGGGTGATTAGTGAGGTGAGGGTGAGCGTGAGTGGTGAGGAGTGAGGAAGAGTGGTGAGGGTGAGTGGTGAGGGTGAGTGAGAGGTGAGGGTGAGTGGTGGTGGGGTGNGTGGTGAGGATGAGGGTGGTGGTGAGGCGAGGTGATTGGTGAGGGTGAGCGTGGTGTTGAGGGAGAGGGTGAGTGGTGAGTGATGGTGAGTGTGAGTGGTGATAGTAAGGGTGAGTGGTGAGGGTGNGTGAGGGAGAGTGGTGAGGGTGTATATATTTTTGCCTATGATGACAGCAGTACATGATGACGTTTTGTATGTTAAATGTAAAAGCAAAATGTGTGAATGTGTGTGTCTGCGAGACACAGTTTGTTATAAAGTGAACAGGGCGATTCTAAATGAATCTACAACCATCGATTCCTTTGCGCGATTATGAAAATCGATTCTTGGCGCGTCGGGTTTAAAAGTAATTACAGAGTTTTATTTTCATTGGTATGTTATGTTTGAAAGTTTTCAGGAGTTTTTAATAATATGTTTGCCCCGGTCAACGCCGGATTTTTCCCATTCATAGCAGTTTATATCGACTCTATAATCAACTTATTTTAAACGGGAACAGGGCGATTCTAAATGAATCTACAAGCATCGATTCCTTTGCGCGAATCAGAGAATCGATTCTTGGCGCGTCGGGTTTAAAAGTAATTACAGAGTTTTATTTTCATTGGTATGTAATGTTTTAAAGTTTTCAGAAGATTTTAAATGTATTTTCCCCCGGGCAACGCTGGTATATCGAGTTTATACCACAAAGTCGTCGCCTGACACGTATGGGGTGTGGAGGCCTAGTACTGTGCAGAGCCTCCGGCCTCGCCTAGATTGCCCACCCGGCCGAGGCTGGGTGCTGTGGCCGTCCCCCCCCCCCCCCGCGCTACAATAATACTGTCTAATCGCTATTATTTTATTATCTACCGACCCTATGATAGTGATTGCACACATTGGGGTGGGTGGGGAGTGAAGAGGATGTGAAACTTTGATGAATTTACCTCAGCGTCGCGTGTTAATGCGTGCGCATATTTTAACGGGAATTAAAAATGGCGTCCACCTCGAAGTGGCGTTGCTAACCGTTGCCAGGGGCCAACCGCCCGTTGCCAGGGGCAACCGCCTTCACTCATGCGCAACGGCGTGCTTCGTTACGTGCTGGTCGGCAATAATAAATAAATAAAGAGAAATCGCACTAAATCGATAATCGGTCCGATTTAAAGTTTAGAGACGAAAATCGGAAATGCCTAAGTTTACGCGGGCCGGGGCGTGCCAACCTGCAAAATTTATTCTCGGCGAACCCCACGGTCCGAGAGCTAAATCCCCGGAAGCGAGCGTACGCAGACGAACAGACAGACAGACAGACAGACGGACAGACATACAGACAGACTGACAGACAGACAAAAAGTGACGTTTCTAGGTAAGATAAGAGCCAGGGAGGAGGGATGCAGGGGGGGGGGTTAAGCTGTGGTCGTTATTTACTGTAGCCCCGAGCTAATTAGGATATCATATTAATCACATCTTTCCGGATGCGGGGGGGGGGGGCGCCGTATCGAGTCAGGGGTGGGGTTAAGCTGTTGTCGTTATTTACTGTAGCCCCGAGGCAATTAAGATATTATCATATTAATAACATCCTTCCCGGATGCAGGGGGGCCGCCGTGTGGAGTCGGGGGCGGGGGTTAAGCTGTTGTCGTTATTTTCTGTAGCCCCGAGGGTATTGGTATATTACCATATTAATAACATCCTTCTAGTGTGCGGTAGGTAACGGCTGGTGAGATACCATGCCGGCGTGGGCCTAGGGGGGAGGGGAGTAGCGTGCTGTAGAAACTGGAAATGCGAGTATTGAAGTAAGATCTAAAAACAATTACAATTAAAAAAATGTACCTGTTTAATAACATCCTTCTAATGATTGCTCAATTTGTATCCATCTTCTCGGTTGAGGTTATGTCTATGTTTATATATCTGGATGGCTTCATGAACAAACCTTTGATAGTAGCCCAAAGGATTGTAGAGTACCTTGGTCTCGGAAAACACAATATCATGTGAGCCCACAGTGCTATAACAAAGGTCAGCTACGGCAGAGGTATTGGTTCTGCCGTGTTTCAGATCTGCCTTGTAGATGACACTTTCGTCGTTTGGCCACATTGCCTGCCAGCTTTGAACCAATTTCTCAACCACATTAATTCCATACACCCATCCATCAAATTCACCATGAAAGTGGAGAAAGATGGTAAGCTACCTTTCCTGGATGTTTTGTTTGAGAAGAGACCTGACGGATCGTTGGGACACTGTCTACAGGATATCCACCCACACAGATTCCTATCTGAAACCTGGCTCCCACCACCATCCGGCACAGAAGAATTCCCTTATCAAAACACTACATCATAGGGCCCACTGCATTTCTGACCAACATCACCTAACCAGTGAACTGGGACACGTACACCAGGCCCTCAAGATGAATGGGTACTCGGACCGCATTATTTGCAACGCAGACGCATTGTCCCGACTGGCGCCCCAGGGCCCTTGTGCATGCACCACAGGCGGGCACGCTGCAAGGAGGCGAGGCCGGAGGGGACGGTCATCGCTCCCGTACGCACGGCGGAGGGCGCACAGGGTGAGGTCCAGCTGACCGACCACGACTTGGGGCTGACCTTGGACAATTGGAGACGTCTACAGCTGGAAGAAGCCCCACTGCGAACGCTACGCGCCTCAGCAGAGGCAGGGGGGAGGAGTACATCGTATGAGAGGACCTCCTCATGCGATGGGACCCGACAGGGCGCCGGCGATGACTGGTAGTTCCGGAGTCGCTGCGTCAACAATTGGTTATGGACGTACACGGCGCCAGCTGCTGCACCTGGCGGGGCGGAAGACACTGTACACATTACAGGGTCGGTACTTTTGGCCAGGCATGACCGCTGACGTGCACCGATGGGTCGCTACCTGCGTCGAATGTGCGCGGCGGAAGCCGCCACCCCGGGTAAGCCGGGCGCCCCTACAGCCCATCACGGTGACCAGGGTCAACAAATTGGTTGCGTTGGACATCCTGGGACCACTGCCGGTCACGTCACAGGGAAATAAATACCTGTTGGTCGGGGTTGAGTACTGCACGAGGTGGCCGATGGCGTGGGCCCTCCCGGACCAAATGGCACAGACCATCGCCGATGCCTTCGTGGGAGGCTATGTCCTTGATAAGGGGGCACCGGAGCGGTTGCTCATGGATCAGGGCAGGAATTTCTCCTCACGGCTATTGAAGGACGTCTGCTCTATCCTGGGCACTAAAAAGGTCCGAACATCTCTGTATCATCCCCAGACTGATGGGATGGTAGAGCGGCTTAACCGCACCATAGTGGCCATGCTATCCCAAGTGGTGGACGAAAACCACTCCGACTGGGACTTCCACATTCCATCGGTCTTAGCGGCGTACAGGGTGGCCCCGCACGCGGCAACGGGGTTCTTGCCGTTTTTCCTGATGTACGGACGGGATCCTGTTCCGCCTATTGAGGTGCAGCAAACGGACATTCCCGCAAGAGCTGATGCATGGCCGAAGGCACTAAAGACCTCCCTCATTTATTTTAGAGAGGCCTGCCAAGCAGCCGAGGCCGCATCGGCCACGAGCCAAGAGAGAAATGTACGAATACGGGAGAGAACAGTGACAGCCAAGCCCTTTAAAGTCGGGGACCAGGCATGGCTACACTGTTCTCAGGTGCCGGTTGGCCTCTCACCAAAGCTGCACCGACCTTGGAAAGGGCCGGTCGAGGTCATTAAAGCACTCCGACCACAGTGCGTCCAGGTCCAACTGGGTAAGCAACGATGGTTTGTACACCCCACCCGCCTTAAGCCATACATCTCTCCACCATCATCTCCACCAACATCACCGCCAACATCATCATCATCCCTACCCAGGCCAAGGTCGCCGACCACCATGCGCCGACCGGCAGGGGGTTCGGTGCCCTGTGTTCCCTTGTCACCTACAGTGCCCCATGTGAGGCCTGACGGAGCGGTGGCACGACCGGGGGCCGCGGGGCCGGAGAGACAGCGGCACCGGCAAGGTGACACCGGCGCCACCGAACCAGGGACCGCGACGAGAGGGCCTTCGAAGGAGGGGGCCGCCACGGTCATCTGCTGCCTGTGGATGTCCGGGCTGTTACGGGACGCTGGCTGGAGACCCGGGCAGGCCGCGCAATTGATTTTGTTGTGTTATATTGCATTGTATGGTTGTGGGGGAGTTAAGGCTTGTCGTCACTGTCAGTGGGGGGAGGCATAGGGAGACTTAAATGGTCCATGGGGATGGGGAGGCAGAACCGAGGACGTTTTTATTTTTCTCCGGGGGGGGGGGGGGGGGGGTGATGTAGGGGTGTCAGGGGAAGGATTAATGGAGGAGATATAAGGGGAGAACGGCGGGAAGAAGGGGCCTTTGGCAGGAAGGAGATTGGGACGGCTGGGGACAGGTGTAGATGGGAGAAAAGGATTAAAAGACGAAATCCCTGCAATCTTGTGTCGGCTCTCCTTTACACCTATATAACCTCCTACCACGGCATCTCTCCCACTTCAGAAAAAAAATTCTTGCTGTGGTTTTCCCACCTGATGATGATTGCTTGTGTTGCAATCGAAACGTCGTGATTTATTCAATTTTATACCTACGTGACTTTACCAAAAGAACCAAAGAGTATAGACGTGAACATATTCAACATCAACCGTTTCAGAGCCAAGTCAAAAACATCAATCACATCCGTTATTGATTTCCAATATGTTGATCATGCCCAAGTCAGTGCCTGCTCAGAAGCTGACCTTCAGGTTATCGTCAACATATTTACAGATGCTGACAGCAGGATGGGTCTAACATTGAATACCAGCAAAACAAAGATCCATTTTCAACAAGCTCCGCGAGGACACCTACCACCCCCTACAATTGTAGAGGACTAGTTGCGGACATGACGTCACGCTCGCCTCCAGGGGCACTGACGTCACGGGAGGTGGAGTCATGCGCGCCTGGGGGCGGGATGACGTCTTGTCCCGCAAGGGTACTTAAACGGGAGCCCGTGACGTAAGCGGGGTCGTAGCTAGAGTCAAGGGACCGAGCAGGGTGGAATGGAGGGCCAGGAGCAAGGGGAAGGGATCTGTAACAGCGCAGCGTAAGGGCTAAGTGTGGCTGCGCTCCTCGTCGGCCGTTGTTGGCTGAACCCACGGTCGGCGCAGAGGAGACAACACTGGGCAGCCTTCTGCGGAAGGGAGCAGATAGATAGGACCCTCTACCCTTGTGGGGAAGTGTATCCCCTGTGTTAATGGCAATAGCCTTAATAAACTACCGGCGCAAACCCTTAAACTTCACCTCCGTCTCCGAGTTGTCCGGAACTCTTCTACACAATCATTAGCAACACTGCAATACTAGAAAACGTTCCCGTTTCCCATACTTAGGCAGCAATCTCTCTAGCAATATCTTAATTGATTATGAAATCCAACATCGGATTGCCCGAGCTAGTGCTGCCTTTGGCAAACTTAAGAACAGGGTCTTTGAGGACCACGACATTACCACTAAGACCAAAGTGGCTGTGTATAATGCTGTGCTCATTCCAACCCTCTTATATGGTGCAGAAACCTGGACCACGTATCGTAAACATGTTAATTTCTTGAAATGTTTCATGAATGCTGTCTCAGGAAAATACTAAACATCACCTGGGAAGAAAGACAAACTAATATCAGTGTCCTGGAGTGATCCAACTCATCCAGGATAGAGGCCATCATGATGAAATATCAACTCAGATGGGCAGGTCACCTTGCGAGGATGAATGAGTCGAGGCTTCCTCAGCAAATCTTCTATTCCCAACTCAGCGATGGATCACGTGCCCCCGGAGGTCAAAGGAAGCGTTTCCGTGACAACCTTAAAATGCACTCTAGATTTGAAGTTTTCGTGACTGCAGGGATCCATACTCTTTGGTTCTTTCGGTAAAGTCACGTAGGTATAAAATAAAATAAATGTAATCATACCGTTTCAGGCGCAACACAAGCGTCCGTCATCAGGTAGGACAACCACAGCAAGAAACAATTGCTGAAGTGGACAAAAGGGCTGCTGTAACAGGAGGCTATATAGGTAAGAGAGGGGGGAGGAGCAAGGGGGAGAGATAGAGGGGGAGGGTAGGGGAGAGGAGTGCTGAAGTGAGCAGGGCTGGGAGTGGGAAGCTGAAGAAGCTGGAGATGCGGAAAATGAAGGATACACCATAAAGCAGTTAAGGTTTTACCTGGTTAATAACATTCTTCTAATGATTGCTCAATTTTGTATCCATCTTCTCGGTTGAAGGTATGTCTATGTTTATATATATATGGATGGCTTCATGAACAAACCTTTGATAGTAGCCCGAAGGTTTGCAGAGTACCTTGGTCTCAGAAAAAATAAAATGCACCTCAAGCGAAGCCACATAGATCCAAACAACTGGGAAATATATGCTCTTGATATGTAGTGGTGGTGTTGACGTGCGCCGACAGTGATGGATCACGGGGCGTGTGGGTTGGGCATGCGTGTGGGCGTGGTACGGACGCGCGCGCCGGTGGTGAGGCGCGCTGACACAAGCTTGGAAAAGAGGATCGTAGCCAGCGCGCAGTGATTGGTCAAATAAGATGGGTGCTCTCAGCGACGTCCGCAGGAGGTGCATAAAGGGAGATGCGCGAGAGCACTCGGGTTGTTAACAGTTGAAGACCGAAGACGGGGTGGAGGAGGTAGTGGCCCGAGACCCCTAGTCCCGCCGTCCTTGTCAGGACCGGGGCCCTGTGTGGCTCGGAGCCGAGACTGGGGACCCATAGTCCGACGCCCGTGTGGGTTGGGACGGTGGTACCCAGAGCCGAGACGGGCACCCCGGCTGGGTGTGTTCCGGAAGGCTACGGGGCGTAAGAGCCCGTGTCAGTATAGCTGAGTGGGTGTTAGTCACCCGAGTAGCTAAGTGGGTGTTGTCACCCTGGTAGCTGAGTGGGTGTTAGTCACCCGAGTAGCTGAGTGAGGTGTTAGTCACCCATGTAACGAAGTGGGTGTTAGTCACCCGTGTAACTATAAGTTGGTGAAATAAAAGAGTGTGCTACCCGTGAAGTCGTCTCCGCCGAGTTACTACTTTACAACTGGCGTCAGAAGTAAACCTGTCTTCAAGAAGAATGGACACAAGTAAGACTTCTCGTACCCACGTGCAAGATCGGGGAGACGACGGCGTACCGGAGACACCAACCTCGGGAGGAGAGGACGAGGAGTTGCCGCCAATGCAGCACTTCGCGGAAATGGCCGATGCTCCGCTTGCCTCCGACACCAGCCTACAGGACGCACACTCCCGCCTGGCGGAGTTGCTGCTCGCCGCCGCTGCGATTTTGGCGGAAATCTCCGTTCCAGCGGGCGGAGGACGGCTGCGGGGTTGGAGGAGGGAGCGCGGCTGGAGGGATCCCGCCAGAAGGCGCTTCGCGCCAAAAGTTTTGAAGTTGGCGCCATTTTTGAGGGTCCGCCACCGGTTGGCGGGAAGCGCGGACACCACGTGGCCAGAGATCTCCACACAGCGCAGCCCGCGTCATCGGCGCGCGCCGGAGCTCTCCATTATGCGCCTGCAGACGGAGCCGACATTTTCTGCAACCACAGCGGCGCGCTGGAAAATCGTTCCGACGACGACGATCGAGTCCTCCAGCAACGATTGCCCGTGCTGTCGGTGTTCAAGGCAGACGGGGGCGACTGGGAGCCTTCCAGCGAAGGTTCCTCGCACATCAAGAAATGTCGGGTGGTCCGACACCACTGCCCTGCGCGCGCT
The DNA here is from genome assembly GCA_018977245.1 of Lethenteron camtschaticum. Classification (NCBI taxonomy): domain Eukaryota; kingdom Metazoa; phylum Chordata; class Hyperoartia; order Petromyzontiformes; family Petromyzontidae; genus Lethenteron; species Lethenteron camtschaticum. The sequence goes on along the minus strand of MU249682.1, from coordinate 110,772 downwards.
GCCAGCGATGCTCAACGACGACGCGCTTGCAGCCTTCACATCTGCCCCGAGGTCGTCCCGCTCAACGCTCCAGGCCGCGCTACACCTGATGGCTAAGGTGTTCGGGCCACCCTCGACCTGTCGCCACCATTTCTACGATCGGCGAAAGGTGGTTGGAGAAACAACGCTCGCCTATCGCACGGCGCTGCTCGCCCTGGCGGACTCAGCTTTTCCCCGCATGGACAAGGAGGGAAGGACGCCATGGTGACGGAGCAGCTGCTGGCGTTGGCTCACGGATTGGGAGTTCCCATTAATACGGCGGACGAAATGGACATCTGCTCCCTGGGGATTGCCACAAGTATTCACGCTTACGAAGTCCTAAAGCGCAAGCCGACGGTCGTCTGCGCATCGGCGGGGAACGGGGCACCGGCCGCCACGATCATCGGACCTCAGCCTGCTGTGCCTTGGGAGGAGGCCTTCGCTGTTTCAAGACCGGGGGAGTGGAGAACGGGAGGTCGTTCGCCCACACGTTCATCCCGCAAGCTGGAGCAACCGAAACCTACGACGTCCCTCGTCGTCTGCTACAACTGCGGCCTTCGGGGCCACGTCGCGTCCGGGTGCCGGGCCCCGCGTCAGCGCACCGCGGGACCACGTCCGGACGACGACCAGGGCCACAAGACATCCCAGCTGAACCCGGCAAGTCGCGGCACCTCACACGTTCGGTCCACATGCACGGCACGTTCGAGTCGCCGCTTAGCGGTGGGGGACCGCGTATGGGCACCGGGGGTTCGGTTCGGCGAGAGGGGTCCGTATACGGCCCGGAAGCAGTCGAATGGTCCGAATTGGCCCACAGGATAGTGGCTGCGTCGGCCGGTCGTCCGTGGTAACGGGGTACATTGACGGGTTGAGGTCCGGGTGCTTGTGGACACGGTTGCGTCGGCCACTATCATTTCGGACCTTATTTATAACATTCTTCCCATCCAATGTCGACCCCTTCTGCCGGTGGACATACCATTTTATGCGGCGAACGGGGATCTTTGGGAATCATCGGCCAGATTCGGGCGACTATTTGTATTGGCGATATAAAATTGGCGGGTCCTAATTTTGTATCATCATCGTTGGCCGTTCCTTGTTTACTAGGCACGGACTTTCTGTCTAAAATGCCCATCAAAATTCTCATAGATCAGGCCTGCATTGAGCTTCCATCGGACGGCGGGTTGAGTTTTTGAAGAGTCCTACTAAGTTACGCACGGTTTGTGCGACGGTGCAGGCGCTGGCAACCCAGACTGTACGGGTGCCCCGGGATCGCAAATGTTGGTACCCCTTCGGTTGAGAAAACCCCTCGGGTAGATGCGGGGGCACAGGGAGTTCTGTTGGGGCCGTCTAACAGAGCTAAAGGGGGCCTCGACTTAGCGGTGGCCCAGACCATGGTGAGGGGGACAGTGAGCCGTTCGTTATGGTCCTGAATACGGGTCGCGGCCGGCCGTGATTACGCAGGGAACGGTGCTGGCTCACGCCGCGCCGCTACCCGTCGAGGAACAGCTCGTTGCTCACGCCAATTCAAGTGCCGATACGCATCCTCAAAGTTAGGAGGGGACGGAGTGGTTGGACTCATTGTGTGCCGGGTCCAGTAACTTGTCCAGTGTGCAGTTGGGTGCATTGAGGGGCTTGCTACTCGAGTTCGCTGACGTGTTTAGCAGGCACAAGTACGATATTGGCTGCACAGACCTGTTGCGCCACCACATAGCTACTGGGACGCGGCCCCTATTCGACAGAATCCCTTCCGGCTCAGTCCAGCCGAGAAGGAGTATGTGCAGTCGGCGGTTAATGACATGTTGGCGGCCGACATCATTTCGCCCTCTTCCAGTCCGTGGGGTGCTCCTATCGTCTTGGTTAAAAAACAGGATGGGTCCTTGCGATTCTGTGTCGATTTCCGCCGCCTAAACAAAATCTCAATGGCCGATGCGTATCCGTTCCCCAGGATGGATGAGTCGCTGGATGCCTTGGCGGGAGCACAGTTTTTTTCGACGCTCGATTTGCTTCGGGATTTTGGCAATTGCCCCTCGATGACGAATCGAAACCAAAAACCGCTTTCCGGACACCGGGAGGCCTATTTGAATTCAACCGATTGCCCATGGGTTTACATTCCGCTCCTGCCACGTTCCAGAGGCTCATTGAATTGGTTTTGTCAGGCCTCCAATGGGACACCTGTTTGATTTACCTCGATGATATCATCGTTTTCAGCCGGACTTTTGAGGAGCACCTCCAGCGACTGAGAGCGGTGTTCCTCAGGATGCGTTCCGCTAAGCTTAAATTTAAACCGGCTAAATGTTTTCTGCTTCGGGAATCGGTCAGGTATTTGGGCCATATCGTTAGCCGTTCAGGGATCTCGACAGACCCTGCTAGACGCACTGCGTCAGCTCATGGCCAACGCCGACCTCTGTCACTGAAGTCCGCAGCTTCATAGGATTCGCCTCCTATTACCGTCGTTTTGTCAAGCAGTTTGCCACCATAGCCAAGCCCCTGCACGCTTTGACGGCTAAAGGGGTGCGGTTTCGCTGGGGGCCGGAAGAGGAGGCCGCGTTCTGCTCCCTTCGTGACGCCTTGGTGCAGGCTCCCCCCTTGTGTTACCCCGATTTCACGCAACCGTTTGTGCTCGACACGGATGCCAGTAACACGGGTATCGGGGAGTGCTCTCACAGGTGGTCGGGGGGTCGAACGGGTGGTCGCCTACGGTAGCAGGGTTTTGTCCCCCGCGGAACAACGCTACTGCGTGACACGTCGTGAATTGCTGTCGATTGTGTTTTTATACAGCAATTTAGGCCGTATCTTTATGGCCGTCATTTTACGGTTCGCACGGACCATGCGGCTCTCCAATACGCTATGCGGGTGGCGCAGCCATCCGGCCAATTGTCCCGATGGTTGGAGGTCCTTCAGGACTACCAATTCACGACGATTTACCGCAAGGGTTTGCGCCACTCGAATGCGGATGCATTGTCGCGGTTGCCGCCGCGTACGGAATGCGCATGTCTGTTAGGATCGGCGCGGTGTAAACCCTCTGTCGCTGTCCCCGCGGAAGTTGTGCTCGCCGCCACGGATACTACGAGGGTCGACGCTCCCACGGGGAGGGACTCGCTGTTAGCGTTGCCTCTCATCGAGTGGGGCCATCTGCAAATGGCCGACAGCTCCCTACTCACGCTACGTCGGAAGGTTGACGATCCCGAGGGAGGGGAAACGCGGGTCGGTTCCTGGGTGTGCAGACAGGGCCTCTTGATGAAGTGGGACAACATGTCCCGGCGTCACGTGCTCGTGTGCCGTTTGCTATGCGGGTAGGGTCGTCCTGGCTGCCATGAACGACTCATGCATCTGGGGTTTCACAAAACGCTCGCCCTCATTCAGCGAGACTACTATTGGCCGGGGATGGGCAACGACGTGGCGAACATTCTTAAGGGATGTGTAGGGTGCGCCCAAAGAAAACCGCCACCAATAGCGGCTAATCCACCGCTGCAATCCATTCAGGTTCGCGCACGAACGAATTGGTCGCGCTAGACATCTTGGGGCCCTTTCCCGCTACACCTCGGGGAAATAAGTTCCTGCTGGTTGGCGTAGAGTACTTCACCCGCTGGCCCATGGCATGGCCACTCGCCAACCAGTCGGCTGCGGCAGTGGCGGACGCCTTTGTCCAAGGTTATGTTTTGGACAAAGGCGCCCCGAACGCTTGCTGACGGATCAAGGGAAAATTTTTCGAGCGTTTTGTTGCGCGAGGTGTGTGACCTGTTGGGTACAAATAAAGTACGTACCTCCCCGTACCACCTGCAGACTGACGGTATGGTTGAACGTCTGAACAGGACGATTACGTCTATGCTGTGCCAACAGGTATGCGACGACCAGGTGGATTGGGACTTACAGGTACCGGGGGCACTAGCGGCCTTTCGAATGGCTTCTCATGCGGCGACGGGGTTTTCTCCATTTTTTCTGATGTATGGGCGGGAGGCCGATCCGGCCATGGACGTCCAACTGGGGATTTCCCAGCCACGTGCCAAATTGGCTGAAGCGCGAGAGGCTGCGAGATTGAATTCGCGGTCTCGGCAGATCGTGAACGAGCGATTGCATGGATGGAAGGTGCATACGCACGATTGGGAACCAGGCGATAAGGCCTGGCTGCATTGTTCACACGCACCGTTGGCTACGTCCCCCAAACTGTTGAGACCATGGAGGGGACCGGTGGAAATTGTGCGGGTTGCACGACCCCAGAGTGTACAGATTAAATGGGGAAAACGCCGTTGGTACGTGCACCCCTCCCGACTGAAACCCTACGCGGCGCCGCGTGACCCCGTTTTGTGCCGTGACGACCGAGCGTGTGATGTGACCGTCGACTCGGGAGGGATGTGTCGCAGGCTGATCCTCACGTGTCTCCACCTGACCCACCCCCAGGTGTCTCGGACCTGACGGCTGTTGACCGTCGGGAACCGGAACCCCGCGGCTCGCGCAGAGCCCCGATGCCTGGCCCATGCCTTCCTGAACTGCCGGCGCCACCGGATGGCCAACCGCGTCTGGTGCCGTACGACGGACCGGCAAGGCGGACTCGGGCTAGGACGCAACACTTTTCATGAAAAAAAAAAAAAAATTCTTTTTTTTGTTTAAAACCCGACCTCGCCGCCGTGTTCCCCCTCTGCCGGGGTAATGTCCCGTTCAAGGGACGCTCGGACAGATTGGGACGCTGCACGAGTCGGAGAGAAAAGAAGAGAAAAAGAATAAAGAATTTTTTTTATTACTCTTTCTGCATACACATTATCGTTGCCACTCGCCGGATTGTACATATTGTTCTTGCTGTTGGTGTGGCGGTTGCTGGTTTTTGCGGATTGCGGTGTTCATGTTGTGTTGTTATGATTTTGTTGTTATGTTACGGGGCACACATAGGGGGGAGGGGGTGTTGTATATTTTATTAGCAGCCGGGTCGGCTGCGAGCTATGTGGTAGGGGGTGATGTAGTGGTGGTGTTGACGTGCGCCGACAGTGATGGATCACGGGGCGTGTGGGTTGGGCATGCGTGTGGGCGTGGTACGGACGCGCGCGCCGGTGGTGAGGCGCGCTGACACAAGCTTGGAAAAGAGCGCGCAGTGATTGGTCAAATAAGATAGGTGCTCTCAGCGACGTCCGCAGGAGGTGCATAAAGGGAGACGCGCGAGAGCACTCGGGGTTGTTAACCAGTTGAAGACCGAAGACGGGGTGGAGGAGGTAGTGGCCCGAGACCCCTAGTCCCGCCGTCCTTGTCAGGACCGGGGCCCTGTGTGGCTCGGAGCCGAGACTGGGGACCCATAGTCCGACGCCCGTGTGGGTTGGGACGGTGGTACCCAGAGCCGAGACGGGCACCCTGGCTGGGTGTGTTCCGGAAGGCTACGGGGCGTAAGAGCCCGTGTCAGTATAGCTGAGTGGGTGTTAGTCACCCGAGTAGCTAAGGGGTGTTGGTCACCCGTGTAGCTGAGTGGGTGTTAGTCACCCGAGTAGCTAAGTGGGTGTTAGTCACCCTGGTAGCTGAGTGGGTGTTAGTCACCCGAGTAGCTGAGTGAGGTGTTAGTCACCCGTGTAACGAAGTGGGTGTTAGTCACCCGTGTAACTATAAGTTGGTGAAATAAAAGAGTGTGCTACCCGTGAAGTCGTCTCCCGCCGAGTTACTACTTTACAGATAGATCATCATGATAGGCCAAAATTAACAATGGAACTCAGCATTTTGAGGCCGAGCAAAGAGAATTGATAGCCAGGAAAAGAGCACGCCACAAAGCACATACACCAGAGACAGAGGCAACAACGAGTGGGAGCTCCAGGATGAACCATCCGTGCCCCCACTGTGAAAAGATCTGCAGATCACAGATTGGCCTATTCAGCCATCTCCGGACCCATGGACAGCCAGGTCCACCTCACAACACAGACAAGTGACACCTGGAGGGAAATCAAACTCGAATATGAGTGATCCCAGAAGATATATACATGCAAATTTTGATTCATATGTTTTTTTCTGACTTTATGTGAATGAAAAGACACAAATTCGCCCGTTTTCTCATTGAAAATAGATAAATTTCAAAATATCACTATCCTGGTCACAAAAGCAAAATTTGTGGGGAATAATAACCATTTTCTGTACTTTTTAGGCATAAACAATTACGAAATAACACTTACTACCCAGGAACAATAATTGTGTTACATATTGTAATCGACTGGAACAAGGGCACAGAATAAACGTATTCAGCAGCACACAGAGGGGTGCAGCATGGCATGCACGCACACTCTCAGCTTTATCCAGACCACCAGCTCAGAAGAACTGAACGTGTGGTCATATTGTCGTTTAGACCCCCCACTTAAAGAGTTGAGGAAATGTGGCCGTCCCAGCAACAGGCGGAAGTGAGACAAAGACACAACTTAGACCGGTTTCTTATCATTCGGGCTCATTAATCAGTCAACAATACTTTGTCTTACTTTTGGTTCTTTCGGTAAAGTCACGTAGAAAGAAAATATATTAAATAATATAATACGACGTTTCCATTGCAACACAAGCAACCATCATCATGTACGAATGAATGAGAAAAANCAAACCTAGTAAACTTACCCTACCTGGTTGACTAACGTTCTTCCAAATAGTGCTAAATTTGAGAGAGACACAAAACACAGACACGGAGAACATAGACAAACACATAAGCAGAGAGAGACACAGAGACAAACAAAGAGAGACACACATAGGCACACATAGAAACAACGACTCTCTGTCGAGGCCTTAATTGAGAAGGGGCAGAGAGAGATGGGAGAGTTAAGAAATTAGTATGTCAATGAGAGATTTGGAGCTTTCGTGACTGCAGGATATGGAATAAAACCCATGACCCTTGGATTGCAATTCTAGCGTGCGAACCATTGCACAACAAGAGTAGCATCCTCACACCATCTTCATTTCCCCAATGTAGCTGTGATGAACTGGCAGCAGGCAGTGACGTGGCCAGCGGTCGCGGTTCCTGGCTAGTTGCAGAGGTTTGCAGATTGAGCCGGGCGGCCACGCAACATTATCGCTGCAGTGTTTATCAACAATAAAATACGACTCTGTGCCGTCTGCTTCACAGTGGACATTAAATATCCCTGGTTTCTTTCAAGAGCAGGTCATTGTGTGCCGGCTAGATTGTCCACATTTTCCAAGTAAAAAAAATTGTCCACAAATTACACAGCAACATCGCCCCCTGCTGTGAAACTATTGCAGCCTGTATCTGTGAAACTTTAGTGCCTTTGTGATAGCCTTCATACATGTGTAGTGACATGGAATGGGTCACTGTGGCGCATAGCGCTGGTTGCTGGCACAGAAGGGGATCGGAGGTGTCGTAGCCCTGCCCGCCAGCATGATGTGATGAGCTGGAGAGAGGGACGTGAGGCAAGGGGGACAGAGGGTACGTGTGATAAAGCCCGGGAACCTGGTGGGTTCTCGAAGGCGGCGTGGCCGATGGTGGAGCGAGGCCATGCTGGGTGTATAAAGGAAAGACCCGAGCGAGGGTTCGGGGCTGTTTGAGTGGAACCGTCGTGCTGCTGCAGTCCTCGTCACCGTCTTCACCTCGTCGGCATTGTTGGTCAGGCAGCCTGTTAGCTGTCCTGACTGTAGCACAGTTATCTCTTGTACCTGTGAAGGCTACAATAATTATAGTGCCTCCAACTGTAAGTGTCTCCGAGTTATACACTACACATGCATGAACATATTTACAAAATTACTTCTGCTCAACTTGTCCCCAGTCCTGCCAAGTTCATAAGTGGGCAGCATTGAGCCTCTCAAGATGACTGCTTCCATAAGTCCATGACCAACAGGGTCAGCTGTTTGCCAATGCAAAATAATAGACTACCTCTGCAAATTTCGATTTAAAGCTTTCGTGACTGCAGAGATTCATCTTCTTGGTTCTTTCGGTAAAGTCACGTAGAATGGAAGTAATAAAATAATAAAATAAAAAAATAAAACATAATAAAATAATTCTCACGACGTTTCGGCCGCAACGCAAGCAGCCGTCCTCAGGTGGAGAACACGTCTGTCGAGAAGACAGAGTCTGAATGGCACGCCCCAGGCTTGGAGCGACTATTTAAGCTGGGATGGATGGGCGAAGAGCGTCTTGACAAAATAATTTGCATATCAACAGGAATTTAGCATATTTATGGGAAATGCAGATATGCGATTAGTACTACTTGTGAAATGCGTAGGAGCTTTGGCGAGGGTTTAAAGTCATTATGCCCATTCATTATGCAGGATTAGCAGTATCAAAGGGAGGGAGGAAGGTTAGAATTAATAAAGGGAAGGAATGTTAATAATATGGCGCTGCAGCAACTAATATGCTTATAGACTATACATTGTAATATTACACTATGTATTATTCTACCCACCCAACTGTATACCACACTGCTGTATATCTTTATATAAAAGTTTCCGTGCGCTCGCGCTTGCGGGGGATTTGGCTCTCGGACGGTGGGGTTTAAGACCGAAATATTTTGCCAGGCGGCACGCCCTAAGCCCCGTGGTGGTAATAGGCTATTCCGTTTTCCCATGTAAAATTTAAAGTAGTTTAATTAACACATTTGTGCCGTTTCTATTATTCATTATTTACTTATTGCACGACATCGACCGTACCAAGTGACGCAATTGCGTGGGGGGGGGCTACCAAGTGATGCGCGTTCGCTCCAGCTCACGGGGACATTTTATTTTTCGCGTTTTACAGTCAACACGTACACACATGACGCTGCGGATATTTATTCACAGTGGCATGTCCTCTTCGCCCCCCCCCCCCCCAATACGATGCGTCCAGTTTATGCTACAGACTCCGTAGATAATAATATTTTACTGCTTACATAGCATTATTCTTGCACGGGCAGGGGATGCTGGGGGGGTAGCGGCCCAGCCCCTAGCCTGGCAACGTGCCAACTCCACCGCCTCGCCAATGTAGGCCAGACGGGGCTACGCATCGCACAAGGCCTCAACACGCCTATGCTAAGTACAAATTTCTTGCTTCTTACGCTACAACTCAAGTCAATTGTTTACTATTGTTAAACACATTACTTGACAAACATTACAATATAATGTTTGTGTGCAGATAAAAACTCAGCTTCATTGTTCAACATTATGAAACAAGTTCACAGATGTTACAATAATTATGTTTTTGTGAACATAACTCTGGTTCATTGTTTACCATTATGAAACGAGTTGACATGTTACAATAATTATGTTTGTGTACACAAAACTCTTTTTGGATTTTTGGGTTGCTCAATTTCCCCTTTTTTGCTGCGCTTTTATAACGCTGCCACAGTCTACTGCCAGTCTGTGATTTCTGCTTATTTCTTAAATGCATTTCTATTGTTTCATCGCTCACGTCACGCTATTTACTCATGCGTAGTACTGCGATACTGCTGTGCCCATCGATGTGTGTGTGTGAGTCCATGTGTGTATCTTTGAGTCCATATGTGTGTGCGTGTAGAGCCATGCGTGTCTTTAACTCCATGTGGGTGTCTTTTTCGAACGGACAACATCAAAGTGTTTATGTGTGTGTGTTAGTCCATGTGTGTGTGTCAGTCGATCTGTGTGCGTGTACGTCGATGTGTATGTCAGTCCATATGTGTGTGTGTTAGTCCACCTGTGTGTGTAAGTCTATACATGTGTGTGTACTCGATGTGTGTGTGTAAGTCAATGCGTCTGTGTGTGAGGTCATATGTGTGTTAATCCATGTCTGTGTATCTAAAGTAGATATCTGTGTCACAGTCCATATGTGTATGTGTGTGTAGGGCTATGTGTGTGTCAGTCCATGTATGTGTAAGTTCATGTGTGTGTGTCTTAGTCCATATGTGTGTGTGTAAGTACATATGTGTTTACGTCAATGTGTGTTTTAGTCCACGTATTGCCGTGTGCGAGTCGGTGTGTGTGTGAGTCGCTGTATGTGTGTACGTCCATATATGTGTGTGCAACTCCATGTGTGTATATCTCAAGTGGATGTCTGTGTGACAGTCCACATGTGTATGTGTGTACGGCAATGTGTGTGTCATTCTATGTATGTGTCGCTGTATGTGTGTACGTCGATATGTGTGTGTAACTCCATGTGTGCGTATCTCAAGTGCATGTTTATGTGTGTGTGAGTCCATATGTGTGTGTGTGTATCAGTCCATGTGCGTGTGTGTTAGTCGCTGTGTGTGCATGCCTCCATGTTAGTCAGTATACCATTTCTTTGCGTGTCTGTAGGTCCATGTGTGCATCTTAGTCCATGCGTGTACTTTATTGACCTGCTCAAGCCTATGATACCATCAGTAGGCCTGGCCTCTGGGTTGCTCTTCGTGCTTTCCGAGTCCCGAACCCACTCATCACCATCCTTAAGGACCTTCATAATGGTGAGCGGCCTCGCGTCAGAGCCATTCCCTTTACACCTTGGGTGCAACAGGGATGTCCTCTGACTCGTAGTTCGTTGAGCCTTCAATGCCTGTACCGGAAGAATTCCCATCTGCTACAGATACAATGGGAGGCTGATCGATGCCGGGTGCGGTCAAGGGATGGCTCCCTATTGCTCAACCACGTTATGTATGCCGATGATCTGCTAATGGCTGCTCACTCGGATGAGGAGTTCGAGGTGCTGCTGAACCTGGAGCTGCCACCAACAGGTGGGGCCTTACCATCAGCCCAACCAAAGCTAAGCACCTGCCTGGCGGCTATTTTGTACCATCGGACACTCCACCCCACAACTCCCAATTGGTGATGGGGCAGTTGTGGAGACAGTGGAGAGTTTCCCTGGGCAGTGTGCTAATGACCGGCTCCGGTTTAACAGCAGAGGTCTCACGCCGAATCAGTCGAGCTGCAGTATCTTTTCATGGCTGCGTAACGCTGTGTGGAAGCTACCTGGGCTATCACTCCGTACGAAGCTGCAGGTCTTCTCGGCCACGGTCTACACTTGCAAAACTTGGACCCCCTAATGGAACATCTTCGCCGGTTAGAAACATTTAGGCTGGCCTGCCTACGATCCATCCTGGGTTTAACCAGGCTGCATTGTGTGAGGAGCTCACAAACCTCCGGCAGGCAAGGCTGCATTGCCTGAGTCATGTAGCCTGCATGGCCAGCCACCGCATGCCTAAACAGCTTTTGTTCCGCCAGATCGAGGGGCTAAACGGGCGCGGCACGGGCTGGAGAAGACATGGAGTGATGTGCTACAGGAGGACTTGGAGCTGAGTCCACTTGCGGATGACTGGTACCAGCCGTGTCAAGATCGGCCACTGTGGAGGAGGCTCCTGAAGGACGCTACTGGCCAGTTGGAGGCAGTCACCTTCCAACAACAACGGAGGGCGGAGGAGCTACGCTCACAACAACGAGCGGAGCGCCGGGTGGCTAAAACACAGAAAGTTGCCACAGTAGGGGCCACAGGTGGTGCATCAGCCAGTCGTCTCAGTCAGTCGACCTGTGCCCGTGACCTCTTGCCAGCGGGCGTTCGACACTTCACGTGACCTCAAGGTGCACATAGCCTGGCACAAGCGTTGTTGTGACGTCACCGCCACTTAGTGGCGAATGGCGGTTGTTGTTGTTCAGTCTATGTATCTATGTGTGAGTCCATTTGTGCGTGTAACTCTATGTGTGTGTATCAATGGATTTGCGTGTGTAACTACATGTGTCTGCCTTTTTCGCCGGGCAACGCCGGGTACTAACCGCTAGTTCACTATACAATTACGATACTATATATTACCTTATACATTGTATTAAACATTACACTTTTATACTATTTATTATTATACAATATGCTATACACTATACCATTGACCGTGCGTGAAAGGTACTAAGAGGAAGCAACGAAATATGTCAATGGGAGAGTGGTGGTTGGAAGCTTGCAGCGGAGCAAAGAATCCATTCCCTACAGAGAGAATACAAGATATATAGTCAATGTCAGTGAGTGGACTGCGGTCTGAAAGTCACCGTAGACGGTCAATGGTATAGTGTATAGCATATTGTATAATAATAAATAGTATAAAAGTGTAATGTTTAATACAATGTATAAGGTAATATATAGTATCTTGATTGTATAGTGAATATACAGCAGTGTGGTATACAGTTGGGTGGGTAGAATAATACATATTGTAATATTACAATGTATAGTATATAAGCATATTGGCCGGCAAAATCCCATCACCACCTCCACGCGGTGCCGGCTGGATTCCAACCAACGGTGAGGGTCTTTGGCATCAGATGGAACGACCCACCGGCCAAAGTATTTCTGTGTCGCATCTATGGCAACGTCAAATCAACTTGGAACAAGCTAGGGCGCCCCTCGGGGGAAACGCGCGCCGTCCTCGCCCAAACGACGCGAGAAGTGGACGAGGGCTACCTGCTCATGGATGGGGCAGGCTAAAGAAGTTAGTCCGACTACGGCTGGGAACACTCAACATCGGAACATTGACAGGGAGAAGTCGAGAATTGTCAGCTGCCCTAAAGGCCCGTCGTATCGACATCGTATGCATCCAAGAAACGAAGTGGAGTGGAGCAAAGGCCAGGGAGATTGGAGAAGGATACAAACTGTTCTACAACGGTGAAAGAAACACCAAGAGCGGCGTTGGAATCGCAGTCAGCCAAAATCTACGAGACAACGTCGTGGCCGTCCACCGTGTTTCCGACCGCCTCATGTCCATCGAAATCGACTCAAACGACCTATGCCTCCGGGTGGTATCTTGTTATGCGCCTCAGCCCAGCTGCCCAGCAGATACCAAGGAGGAATTTTGGGAACAATTTGATGGACACATGCAATCGATAAATGGAGAAGAGCAGTTAGTAATTGGTGGAGACCTAAATGAACACGTTGGAAGCGCCCGGGATGGATACCCTCGAAACCATGGTGGCCAAGGATATGGTACCCGGAACGATGAGGGAAACCGAGCCCTGGACTTTGCGGAAGCCCATGATCTTGTCCTCGCCAACACCTTCTTCAAGAAGAGACCGTCCCATCTCATTACGTACGCCAGTGGTGGGAGATCAACTCAAATTGATTACTGGCTTGTCAAGCGGGATAAGCTGAAAACGGTGACAAACACTAAAGTCATACCATCGGACAACATCGCCCACAACATCGCATCTTGGTCATGGACATAAAAATGGACATTGGCCAGCGACATCGCCCACCAACAACTGGACAGCAACGAATTAAGTGGTGGCGGATGAAGGAATGCAAGGATCAGCTGAGAGTCGCCCTCAATCAGATTGACGTGAACACCAACCGACCAGCGAATGCGATTTGGGAAGATCTCGCCGGCCAACTGTGCACAGCAGCAACGGAAGCACTGGGGCTAACTAAGCCGGGAAAACACTTCATTGACAAGCAAATATGGTGGTGGAACGAAGAAGTTCAGCTAGCAGTGAAAGAGAAGAAGCTAGCTTTCAAGAAGTGGCGCCAAACGCTCGCAGATCTGGATTACCAACAATACAGAAACTGCAAATCGGCAGCGAAGCGAGTAGTTGCAGCGGTGAAATTAGCTCAATACGACCAACTGTATGTCGAACTGGACACCCCAGAAGGTGCCAATAAGATCTATCGACTGGCAGAGGCGCGCCATCGTTCGACTCAGGATATTGGTTAGGTCAAATGCATACAGGATGAGAATCACAGCGCTCTCAGAGACCCGCCCGCCATCCTTCAACGCTGGAGCGACTACTTCTCTGGAATCTGCAACCAGGAATTTCCCCACCCACCTATTATTAGCGCTGAACACGTCCTCGGTCCGGTTTCACCTATCACCATCACCGAAGTGGAACAAGCTATCAAGAGAATGAAGAATGGGAAAACGACTGGCCCGGACGATATCCCTGCTGAGGCCTGGAAGATCCTTGGCAGGCAGGGTGCTGCCTCCTTACCCAGCTCTTCAGCACCATCACGAGCACCAGTGAGGTCCCAGAAGCCTGGTCGACCAGCACGACGGTTCCAATTTGGAAGGGTAAAGGGGACGTGGCAGAATGCTCGAATTACAGGCCAATCAGGCTCCTGTGTCATGCGATGAAGATCTTTGAGCGAGTTTTGGACACGAGGATTAGAAACATCATCACCCTATCACCCAACCAATGCGGCTTCGTCAAAGGATGTGGCACTACGGACGCCATATTCGCGGCGAGGCTCCTGCTGGAGAGGCACAGAGAGAAGAACAAAGCTGTGCACGTGTCGTTCCTCGACCTTGAAAAGGCATTTGACAGGGTCCCCACGACCTCATCTGGCACTCGCTTCGATCCCATGGAGTCCCTGAAACCTACGTGCATTGGGTGCAACTCCTATACAAGAACGTCACCAGTGCAGTCAGGTGTGCAGTGGGCATATCACCGCCATTTCCCATCAGCGTTGGAGTGCACCAAGGATCGGCCCTGTCACCACTCCTGTTTATCCTGTGCATGGACACGATCACTGCCGACCTGCACACGCCCTTCCATGGTCAATTCTCTACGCGGATGACGTCCTCCTCTCAGATGAAGAGAGAGGAGAAGTGGAAAGACAAACGCGCCTGTGGAAGGAACGTTTGGACGAAAACGGGATGAGGTTCAACATCAAAAAGACGGAGTATATGGAGTGTGGCCCCAAACCGACGGCACCATCAGCATTGACGGAGAAGATCTGAAGAAAGTGATGGACTTTAAGTGCCTGGGCTCCACCATCAGCTCAGATGGTAGCATCACGACTGATGTGAGGTCACGAGTCAATGCGGCGTGGATGAAATGGAGGCAAGTCACCGGAGTCCTCTGTGATCGGAAAATGCCGGATAGGCTGAAGGGAAAAATATACAAGACCATCGTCCGACCGGTGGCACTCTATGGATCCGAGTGCTGGCCAGCCACAACTGTACACGAACAAGCTCTCCACACCATGGAGATGAGGATGCTCAGATGGAGCCTCGGGCTCACTCGATGGTATCGTGTCAGGAACGAAGACGTTCGGAAGCGACTTGGTGTGGCCCCCATTGCGGACAAGATGCTTGAGGCAAGGCTTCGGTGGTACGGCCATGTATGCGAAGTGAAGAGTTATCAGTGGCCAAGACTGCCGTGCGTATTGAGCCAGAGGGCCGCCGTCGACGCGGACGTCCGAAGAAGCGATGGATGGATCGAATAAAGGAAGACAAAGACGGTCAACGCATCCCCTGAAGATGCCCTGGACCGAGCCAAATGGAGAAGACAATGCCGAAAAGCGGACCCTGCGCCACAGCGGGAACAACGCTAGGAAGAAGAAGTATATAAGCATATTAGTTGCTGCGGCGCCATATTATTAACATTCCTTCCCTTTATTAATTCTAACCTTACTCCCTCCCTTTGATACTGCTAATCCTGCATAATGCATGGGCATAATGACTTTAAACCCCTCGCCAAACCTCCTACGCATTTCACAAGTAGTACTAATCGCACATCTGCATTTCCCATAAATATGCTAAATTCCTCTTGATATGCAATTTTTTGTCAAGACGCTCTTCGCCCCTCCATCTCAGCTTAAATAGTCGCTCCAAGCTTGGGGCGTGCCATTCAGACTCTGTCTTCTCGACAGACGTGTTCTCCACCTGAGGACGGCTGCTTGCGTTGTGGCCGAAACGTCGTGAGAATTATTTTATTATGTTTTATTTGTATTATTTTATTATTTCCATTCTACGTGACTTTACCGAAAGAACCAAGAAGATGTACCTCTGCAAATTGAATGACGATTTGTATATGTGGAAGACATCTGCCTAGTAACCCATGCCTATGATTTTGGCAGCCTTGAATGTACCTTGAACAGCCACCTGGCCATGCTAGCAGATTACAGTTCTGCAGCAAACGGAGACAGCTAAGCACGAGCAAGACAGTTTCCAGTGTGTTTTACCTACACACCATTGCAGACAACTACGAGCTAAAAGTGCATCTGAACGCCCGGTTGCTAATGCATGATGCAGAGCCTGGCTTCCTTGGAGTTACGTTGGAGAGGAGTCTGACATTCCATCAACAGCTTATAAAAGAATACAGCAAGTTGTGCTCACGGAATGGTCTGGCACAGCTGGCCGGCTCAACGTAGCGCGGGCTTCACTTTGTGCTACTCTGTAGAAGAATGATGATCACCTCTATGGATTCCATCGGCTAACAGACAATCGGTGGACATTCAACGGAATGTCACCTTGAGAATCTCTGGTGCAATGACGACAGCCCCACTACCGTGGCTGCCAGTTCGCCACCAAGCGACAGTGACCAAGATGTTGGACAATGCGCATGCAGCACTGGATTCTCTCCACGTCGATATTTCAAAGCCTTCACTTGTACCTCTGAAGTCCCGATACCCTGTTTGGGTCACCACAGCCCCTACATCTGAGGATGCGTGATGTCCACACTCTCTAGGCGAGGACTGGAGACACATCGGTCTGCGTAACCAGAACCTCATTGGTAAACCGTCTGTGCAGGTACGTGGCTTTCAACATCGTCGTAATGGGTCCAGTTGAACCACTCCGCTGTGATCAGGGGTTGTGTGCAGCTTTTAACATTTATGGGTCCTACTTCGTACAGTGCGAATGTGGGCAGCAGGAGCATGTGGCACACAGTGTCTCTGGCCGTGAAGTGCGACAGGGCGAGCAGGGTGGACCGGCTCCCCGGCACGCATTGGAGGAGGCTGTCGATTTGCTCTGTCGCTGTGTCGGCTGACGTCCACTTCAAGGATGATTCTCCATTTATTTCTTTAACGCTGTGTCACGTAGTCACGTGTAACAGCATTCACTAAATAACAGTACATTGTGAGTATGAATAGCGTAGAGCCCCTAATCAATCTTATGTCTTATAGGTCTCTCCACTGTCTCAGTCATAGGGATTATTTGACCGTACTGCATCACAATGGTTAGTGCTTGATGGTGACGGGAGGGTGGGGACAAATTATGTTTCCGAAATGTCCCACCATTGATGGAACCTATGGCTGGAAATTTATCTCAGGTAAAACACGAAATAATCAGTTATTTACGTCATGTAGTCTTAATAATTAAATAAAAGTTTTGGATGAGTTTATTACGTATTAATCATTAAATCTCTACAGTTCAGAGAGCTCAGCAACAGGAAACCTCAGAAATGTCGATCGATACATTGACTAATAAACCACACAAGATCTACGCAAGTCATAATAAAAAGTGCTTTAATAACGTGACATTTTCAGTAAGTGCTGCAAATTAACATTCAGAACTGCATTGTTAAACGTCAAACGATAACAAAGACAACTGGCTGACGAATATGTATCAATAGATGTGTAACCAAGACAACCCAGCCTGGCATGACCACCTCCTCGTGTCTCTTCGGGAAAATACCTTTGGTGCCTAAGAAGAGATGTCTCGGTGTACCACCCAGTCTCTCTGCTGCCCCCACCTGTGCGGTCATTTTCACGCATGAATTCCTGTGTTGCACCCAATGTGACTCAGCATTGCTATTATCAAGGCCAATAGCAATGTTGCAATTTACCGAGGCTCAAAAACATCCATTCTCTAAAGTGTGCTTGAAATAAGTATCAAAGTATATTATCAGATAATCTGTGATATATATCTCAGAAGATTGTGTGGCATGCGTTCAGCACAAACACTCTGGATCCGGATTCCACATTAAATGTCTGATCAGCATTCAGGCTTGCTTGAACCAATGCTGGTGAACTGACAAATGTTATCGGCAAGGACCCTCTCTTTAAGGAATGGGTCCTAGTAAAGTAATCATTCGTTTCTTTTGGGAGATTATAAGTAGGACAATACAAAGTGGACAATGTCTGATTTATATATCTGTGTCGTTATATAAATAATAATGTGTTTTACGTAATGTAAAAGTACTTTTACCAACTGTATAGCAGCAAGCTTTCGATAATGTTGTATAGACTTGTATTGCGTAAAGCCACGTTGACTTTGAGCTGCCCTGCTCAGCACGTCTTGATGTAATGGCCATCTCACCGAGTAATTTGAGCTATTCTTTAAGCATAAGCTCGACAAAGTCTTCGTTTATGAGCAGAGCTTTACTTAAATTAAAATCAGAATCAGAATATGTATTTATATTGGAGGAATCCGATGAGCTATAAAGCTCTTTTTTAAACAAACAATACAAAACCACGATAGGCTGCATATTCCAAAGAACACAGGATGAGATGTTATTATCCTTTGTGCAAGCACTTCCAAGAGTTCATGAACAGTGAGCCTGGTGAAATTTGGGGAGCGCATCGTCAGTAGTGAACCTTTGGGTCCTAGGGTGTTTCGGCCTTTCATACTATACACCCTCCCAAAGGCGGCCAGCGACAGGGTGATCAATCCTACGCTTGCGTCCCATTCCCAATTAGTCATAGGAGTTGCCTTGTTGTTGATAGCCAACATCCCATGGGACTATGCATGGCAGGGGCGTCCTCATCCCTGTATTACTGCATATCTGGCCCTTCACTTTGGGGCCCAGCTGGGGTCTTTCAGTATATAAAAATGCACTTAAAAATATATATAACAAATCATACTATATAATTTTTTTCTTGCCAACGAAAGCCCACTGACCTATTAGCTTTTTTTCAAAAGCTACCTGGCCACAAATGATAGCATTGATACCAGCAAAATAATCTTTATAATCTAAACGCATGTTTCTACGAGGAATAAATGCTCAGAGCTTGCTCACAGCAAAAGCTGAGGCGTGTTCTGTGTTGAAGCTTTAAAGGACTCAGAATGAGTTACACCCAAATAAAGCTGGTTTCAACAACTACATATTCAACAAACCGGGATATTTACACCTCGCATGCCTCCACGCCATACACCATAAGCACGGCGATGTGGGGTGTAGCCCGCCCTCCCACAAACGATCTGGAATTATTTAACATGAATGATCGATATGGTGAGGACAAAGCCGTTTTGTGATTATTTTCCAAGGACTCAATCATTACAATCATGAAGTCGAAATAGTTCTAGAAGCAGTTGTGAACCAGACCTAATGGTCACTTCTTCCCACCATGAATATCAAAGTAAAAGATTAAACATATGACGAAAATGTAATGCCCTAAATTAATGGAATTACTCATAATATTGATTTTTCAAATAACATAATTTATGCAACTGCATCCCACTGCTGCATAGTTACAAACACAGGCACAGAGATTCATGTTTTCAGAGAATGAATGAGTGTTCATGCATGTGGTGGGAAACTGGAGTACCTGGAGAAAATTCACACGTGTAAGGGGCAACACCCCATCCCATACAGATAGGACAGATAATATTAGTACATTTTATGAATTCCACTGCTTCAAAATGTAATTGGTTATGATCTCAAGCACAATAATGCTGAGCTATCGATTCTGTATGATAACTTCACTTGCAAATATATTTTATATAAATCTGATTATATCCTAAATACGTTTTTGTAACTTAATTTTACTACAATAGATTTTTTAAAGTAATTTGTACGAGCTAATTTTCTTATCGGAAATGTATTTAATTTAATATCAATTTATATTTATGCACTTTAATTTTTTTCTCTAACGTTTATTTTTGTACGAATTAATGTTGGTTTCACTGTTGTGATTGTTTTATTTTATTGTGTTTGTCATTTTGGTGACCGAGGTCACTCTTGCAAATGAGACTCATTCTGGTCTCTTGAGTTATCACCTGGTTAAACAAAATCCATTTGAAACGCAAAGCTGAGCATTCCAAATGTGCAATATTAACTTATGTTCCATCTTACCTAATGCTCCATTTGATCAAACATCTAATTGACAACCATCATTTAAAAATTACAACACAACAGGAAATGCCTCAAAAGGCAATTGGCCAGCAACAAACTGCACTTGCTGAAGGTGCAATAGATTAAAGTTAATAAGATGTGTTGGGTCGTTTTGTACTGTGGTGGCACAAAAACTCTCATGATGGATTGATCAAGGTTTTTACAAGAACTTGTGAAAATAGAAGATGGTGGGGAATTCTACAGACGGGTAGAGCGAGGGAAAAAAGATTTAAACAACATTGGGTTCAACATTCTGTAGGTAACGAGGTGCTCTAACGACTGCACCACCTTTCCCTGCTCCCCAGTTAAAATTGCTAAAAAAATGTCCTCCAGGTGCGGGTAGGTTTCACGTAAAGCCCACAGCACTATCCAGAACTCCTTGACATTTTGTCGTCTTATCACATTAACCAGCTTCAGATTTGTCCATGAAGCCATCCAGATATACAAACATATACATAACTTCAACCGAGAGGATGGTTTCAAATTGAGCAATCATTGAAAGGATGTAATTGACCAAGTTAAACTTTAGCTGTCGTGCAGTTTACTGCAAGGCAACCAGTTTATATTTATTTTCATATTGATACCCATATTACCAGTCTTTCACTCCAAGCTTTACACACTACCATCACTATGAAATTTGACTCCAAGCTCGGCTTATTCCCCTCACTTGAATTTTTTTTTTGCCACACGTTGTTTCGAGCGTGCAAGTTTAGCTTGCATAACTCAAATTTACCCCCCCCCCTGCAGCATAACAAAGGATGACTTAACTTAGCTTTATTGTCTACTTCGGCCCCTGCATCGCAAAGCTTCAGTTTGAACTTCATGCGTTACCTCCCAGCCCATACCCCACCTCCACACTAACCAGGCCCCCTCCCCCTTCCTTCCCCACAACTATATAATTCCTCGTCACAGCCATCTCTTAGACACACTTAAGCGGTTGTGCTTTCGCTGCGTTGTCCCCACCTGAAGACGGACGCTTGTGTTATGCCCGAAATTTCGTGATTTAATTTAGTTGTTTTCATTTATTTATTTTTTACCTACGTGACTTTACTATATATTCGTGTCAGTAAGTATCTTTCGGCTCTGTAGTTGGGACAGCAGGGGTGTCAGGTTGGAGTGTAGTGCCTTGATCAGCTCCCATTTGTTGGATTCGATTTTTTGTTGCAGCGATGACTTGGTATACACGTTCAGAAATATGGAGGTCTTCTTGCAAACCCTCTGGAAAAACACTGCAGTAAAAACAGACAGTCAGCGCTGTTTCAGCCTTAGAGGTGGACAAAATGAGATTGGAGTGCTTTTGGAAACTGAACTTATTTCGGAAAAGTAACACCCATTTTCCTGAAGAATAACAGTTTAATTCACTGTACATTACCTGGCATGACGTGGATCAGAAACGTTGACATTGACAAAGAATAAGGAGCAAAATTGGAAAACTTTCAAAATCCACATTTAGAATTACAGTGAAAGACAGAAAGGAACACGTGTATGGATGTTGTATGTTGCACTTATTTTGCACCGTACATAGCCTACCGTGGATTATACAATGTAATGTTTTTGACTGCTGAGAAAATAAATTGGGCGTTGTAAGGACAGGTCACTAAAATTATTGGTACCCCACTGGTGGAGAATAGCGATAGAGTGGCAGGCAGAAGAGGAAATGCACCCTAGGATGGGCGCACCATGGAGATGGAGGAGTTAAATCAGCTCAGGTGCTGTAGCTATATGGATTGTATCACATGACTAACAGTGGCTTTGGGATGCCTTCATTCAGCAGTGGCTGATAATTCCTTGTAGAAATCAATTACAGGGCTATCGTAGCTGGGTTCATACTGTCAACTGACTCCTTCGTGAGTGGGCACTGGCCAATTGGTCACCCAGTTTTTATATTTCCACTTGTTTACATGAAAAGGAGGAAGGCGTTTAAAATGTAGTAATTTCGAACCAAGAAAGTGCATCCACTGCCTGCATGACTTCAGGATACTTACCCTGCACGACACGCAGAGCAACCAGCAGCTGGAGGCAATCGTCATTGCCTCTGTAAATGAAGTAGTTGAGCACTAGCTCTGTACACTCCTCGTAGTAATGCATGCCCTTGGCTCGAGTGAAGAACCTCGTAGGATTGTTTCTTTGAATCGTCAGCTGTGATAGTAGATCCTGGCAGTCTCTACCGATCCACAGCTTCAGATCCCACTTCTTCTCTCGAATGGACCGCACAGACTCACCTGCGACAAACACAGCTTTGAATGCACTTGTTCATTCAGCTTTTTATGCAAATTGTGTTTTGGCATTCACTATCCTGTTCTGCCAAAATGTGCCAACAGAGTCAAGGCACAAGCAACATATATGTTAATTACGGTACTCAACCAATTTGAAAATTTACAATGGCAAGTTGTACATAACCATGCATATGCATGATTTATTATTAATGTCGGTCATACCGTGCTTCTGAAACCAGCTCAATAATGGCTCATATTAATTTCTCACATAATAGAGGGCTTTCCACAGTCCCCACAACGTCGTCTCTTTTTGGCTGAAAAAGTGGTCCAGTATGAGCTCCACACACTCCTCTCCATGCTTGTTCTTGGCTGCTTGGCGAACTGCATATGGAATGATAATTGTTTTTTATGTTTTTTGTTTGCATTAAGGCTGCAGGTATTGTGGTCTATGCAAACATGACTCCTTGTAAAAAAAAGGTGTCAGTTTTGTTGCCAGGTAGAAGGGTAAAAAAACAATTATCATATTTTTTTACTGGCAAATGAGGTTCCAATGGCGCATATGGAATAGAAAGTGAGTCTTAGAAATATTTCATCAGGTGCGATGGATCTGCTCCAATCCATTGCTTGAATTTATCCTTATTCTTTTGGATCAGTTTCAATGCCTCGCTTTGATGGTCGTCCTGAATTAGTGAACATGGGAGTTAAGTTATTTCTGTCTACGCGGAAAGGATCCCACAGCATACTTAATTTCAAGCATAGATACTGAACAAATGAAGAGTGTTCAATGTGCATGTGTAAAGTAGTAACTCGGCAGGAGACGACTTCACGGGTAGCACACTCTTTATTTTCACCAACTTGTAGTTACACGGATGACTAACACCCACTTCGTTACACGGGTGACTAACACCTCACTCAGCTACTCGGGTGACTAACACCCACTCAGCTACCGGGGTGACTAACACCCACTTAGCTACTCGGGTGACTCACACCCACTCAGCTACACGGGTGACTAACACCCACTCAGCTACACGGGTGACCAACACCCCCTTAGCTACTCGGGTGACAAACACCCACTCAGCTATACTGACACGGGCTCTTACGCCCCGTAGCCTTCCGGGACACACCCAGCCGGGGTGCCCGTCTCGGCTCTGGGTACCCCCGTCCCGACCCACACGGGCGTCGGACTACGGGTCCCCCAGTCTCGGCTCCGAGCCACACAGGGCCCCGGTCCTCACAAGGACGGCGGGACTAGGGTCTCGGGCCACTACCTCCTCCACCCCGTCTTCGGTCTTCAACTGGTTAATACTGACCACGAGTGCTCTCGCGCGTCTCCCTTTATACCCCTCCTGCGGACGTCGCTGAGAGCACCCATCTATCTGACCAATCACTGCGCACTCGCTACGATCCTCTTTTCCCAGCTTGTGTCAGCGCGCCTTACCACCGGCGCGCGCGTCCATACCACGCCCACATCGCGTGCCCAACCCCGCGCCCCGTGATCCATCACTGTCGGCGCACGTCAACACCACCACTACATCACCCCTACCACATAGCTCGCAGCCGACCCGCTGCTAATAAAATATACAACACCCCTTCACCCCAATGTGTGCCCCGTAACATAACAACAAAACCCTAACAACACAACATGAACACCGCAATCGCAAAACCCAGCAACCGCCACACCCACAACAAGAACAATATGCACAATCCGGCGAGTGGCAACGATACTGTGTATGCGGAAAGAGTAACAATAAAAAAAATCTTTATTCATTTTCTCTTCTTTTCTCTCCGACTCGTGCAGCGTCCCAATGTGTCCGAGCGTCCCTTGAACGGGACATTACCCCGGCAGAGGGGGAACCCGGCAACGAGGTCGGGATTTAAACAAAAAATTTTTTTTTTTTCTTCATGAAAAGTGTTGCGTCCTAGCCCGAGTCCGCCTTGCCGGTCCATCGTACGGCACCAGACGCGGTCGGCCATCCGGTGGCGCCGGCAGTTCAGGGAGGCATGGGCCAGGCATCGGGGCTCCACGAGCCGCGGGGTTCCGGTTCCCGACGGTCAACAGCCGTCAGGTCCGAGACACCTGGGGGTGGGTCAGGTGGAGACACGTGAGGATCAGCCTGCGACACATCCCTCCCGAGTCGACGGTCACATCACACGCTCGGTCGTCACGGCACAACCCGGGGTCACGCGGCGCCGCGTAGGGTTTCAGTCGGGAGGGGTGCACGTACCAATGGCGTTTTCCCCATTTAATCTGTATACTCTGGGTCGTGCAACCCGCACAATTTCCACCGGTCCCTTCATGGTCTCAACAGTTTGGGGACGTAGCCAACGGTGCGTGTGGACAATGCAGCCAGGCCTTATCGCCCGGTTCCCAATTGTGCGTATGTACTTTCCGTCCGTGCAATCGCTCGTTCGCGATCTGCCGAGACCGCGAATTCAGTCTCGCAGCCTCGCGCGCTTCAGCCAATTTGGCGATGTTAAACTTGATATGGTCTGCCAATTTAGATTTTTCCCGTGGCTGGGAAATCCCCAGTTGGACGTCCATGGCCGGATCGGCCTCCCGCCCATACATCAGAAAAAATGGAGAAAACCCCGTTGCCGCATGAGGTGCCATCCGATAGGCCGCTAGTACCCCGGTACCTGTAAGTCCCAATCCACCTGGTCATCGCATACCTGTTGGCACAGCATAGACGTAATTGTCCTGTTCAGACGTTCAACCATACCGTCAGTCTGCGGGTGGTACGGGGAGGTACGTACTTTCTTTGTACCCAACAGGTCGCACACCTCGCGCAACAAAACGCTCGAAAATTTTTTCCCTTGATCCGTCAGCAAGCGTTCGGGGGCGCCTTTGTCCAAAACATAACCTTGGACAAAGGCGTCCGCCACTGCCGCAGCCGACTGGTTGGCGAGTGGCCATGCCATGGGCCAGCGGGTGAAGTACTCTACGCCAACCAGCAGAAACTTATTTCCCCGAGGTGTAGCGGGAAAGGGCCCCAAGATGTCTAGCGCGACCAATTCGTTCGTGCGCGAAACCTGAATGGATTGCAGCGGTGGATTAGCCGCTATTGGTGGCGGTTTTCTTTGGGCGCACCCTACACATCCCTTAAGAATGTTCGCCACGTCGTTGCCCATCCCCGCCAATAGTAGTCTCGCTGAATGAGGGCGAGCGTTTTGTGAAACCCCAGATGCATGAGTCGTTCATGGGCAGCCAGGACGACCCTACCCCGTACAGCAAATGGCACCACAAGCATGTGACGCCGGGACATGTTGTCCCACCTCATCAAGAGGCCCTGTCTGCACACCCAGGAACCGACCCGCGTTTCCCCACCCTCGGGATCGTCAACCTTCCGACGTAGCGCGAGTAGGGAGCTGTCGGCCATTTGCAGACGGCCCCACTCGATGAGAGGCAATGCTAACAGCGAGTCCCTCCCTGTGGGGGCGTCGACCCCCGTAGTATCCGTGGCTGCGAGCACCACTTCCGCGGGGACAGCGACAGAGGGTTTACACCGCGCCGATCCTAACAGACAAGCGCATTCCGTGCGCGGCGGCAACCGTGACAATGCATCCGCATTCGAGTGGCGCAACCCTTGCGGTAAATCGTCGTGAATTGGTAGTCCTGAAGGACCTCCAACCATCGGGACAATTGGCCGGATGGCTGCGCCACCCGCATAGCGTATTGGAGAGCCGCATGGTCCGTGCGAACCGTAAAGTGACGCCATACAGATACGGCCTGAATTGCTGTATAAAAACACAATCGCCAGCAATTCCCGCCGTGTCACGCAGTAGCGTTGTTCCGCTGGCGACAGAACCTGCTACCGTAGGCGACCACCCGTTCGACCCCCCGACCACCTGTGAGAGCACTCCCCGATACCCGTGTTACTGGCATCCGTGTCGAGCACAAACGGTTGCGTGAAATCGGGTAACACAAGGGGGGAGCCTGCACCAAGGCGTCACGAAGGGAGCAGAACGCGGCCTCCTCCTCCGGCCCCAGTGAAACCGCACCCCTTTAGCCGTCAAAGCGTGCAGGGGCCTGGCTATGGTGGCAAACTGCTTGACAAAACGACGGTAATAGGAGGCAAATCCTATGAAGCTGCGGACTTCAGTGACAGAGGTCGGCGTTGGCCATGAGCCGACGCATTTCGTCTTAGCAGGGTCTGTCGAGATCCCCGAACGGCTAACGATGTGCCCAAGTACCTGACCGATTCCCGAAGCAGAAAACATTTAGCCGGTTTAAATTTCAGCTTAGCGGAACGCATCCTGAGGAACACTGCTCTCAGTCGCTGGAGGTGCTCCTCAAAAGTCCGGCTGAAAACATGATATCATCGAGGTAAATCAAACAGGTGTCCCATTGGAGGCCTGACAAAACCAATTCCATGAGCCTCTGGAACGTGGCAGGAGCGGAATGTAAACCCATGGGCAATCGGTTGAACTCAAATAGGCCTCCCGGTGTCCGGAAAGCGGTTTTTGGTTTTGATTCGTCATCGAGGGGCAATTGCCAAAATCCCGAAAGCAAATCGAGCGTCGAAAAAAACTGTGCTCCTGCCAAGGCATCCAGCGACTCATCCATCCTGGGAGCGGATACGCATCGGCCATTGATATTTTGTTTAGGCGGCGGAAATCGACACAGAACCGCAGGGATCCATCCTGTTTTTTAACCAAGACGATAGGAGCACCCCACGGACTGGAAGAGGGCGCATGATGTCGGCCGCCAACATGTCATTTACCGCCGACTGCACATGCTCCTTCTCGGCTGGACTGAGCCGGAAGGATTCTGTCGAATAGGGGCCGCGTCCCCAGTAGCTATGTGGTGGCGCAACAGGTCTGTGCAGCCAATATCGTACTTGTGCCTGCTAAACACTTCAGCGAACTCGAGCAGCAAGCCCCTCAATGCACCCAACTGCACACTGGACAAGGTACTGGACCCGGCACACAACGAGTCCAACCACTCCGTCCCCTCCTCACTTTGGGGATGCGTATCAACACTTGAATCGGCGTGAGCAACGAGCTGTTCCTCGACGGGTAGCGGCGCGGCGTGAGCCAGCACCGTTCCCTGCGTAATCACGGCCGGCCGCGACCCCGTATTCAGGACCACAACGAACGGCTCACTGTCCCCCTCACCATGGTCTGGGCCACCGCTAAGTCGAGGTCCCCTTTAGCCCTGTTAGACGGCCCAACAGAACTCCCTGTGCCCCCGCATCCGCCCCAAGGGGTTTTCTCAACCGAAGGGGTACCAACATTTGCGATCCCGGGGCACCCGTACAGTCCGGGTTGCCAGCGCCTGCACCGTCGCACAAGCCGTGCGTATCTTATTAGGACTCTTCAAAAACTCAACCCGCCGTCCCGACGGAAGCTCAATGCAGGCCTGGTCTATGAGAATTTTGATGGGCATTTTAGACAGAAAGTCCGTGCCTAGTAAACAAGGAACGACCAACGATGATGATACAAAAATAGGACCCGCCAATTTATTGTCGCCAATACAAATATTCGCCCGAATCTGGCCGATGATTCCCAAAGATCCCCCGTTCGCCGCGTAAAACGGTACGTCCACCGGCAGAAGGGGTCGACATTGGACGGGAAGAATATTATAAATAAGGTCCGAAATGATAGTGGCCGACGCACCCGTGTCCACGAGCACCCGGACCTCAACCCGTCAATGTACCCNGTTACCACGGACGACCCGGCCGACGCAGCCACTATCCTGTGGGCCAATTCGGACCACTCGACTGCATTCGGGCCGTACGCGGACCCCTCTCGCCGAACCGAACCCCCGGTGCCCATACACGGTCCCCCACCGCTAAGCGGCGACCCAACGTGCCGTGCGTGTGGACCGAACGTGTGAGGTGCCGCGACTTGCCGGGTTCAGCTGGGATGTCTTGAGGCCCTGGTCGTCGTCCGGACGTGGTCCCGCGGTGCGTTGATGCGGGGCCCGGCACCCGGACGCGACGTGGCTCCGAAGGCCGCAGTTGTAGCAGACGACGAGGGACGTCGCAGGTTTCGGTTGCTCCAGCTTGCGGGAGGAACGTGTGGGTGAACGACCTCCCGTTCTCCACTCCCCGGCCTTGAACCAGCGAAGGCCTCCTCCCGAGGCACAGCAGGCTGAGGTCCGATGATCGTGGCGGCCGGTGCCCCGTTCTCCACCGATGCGCAGACGACCGTCGGCTTCCGCTTTAGGACCTCGTAAGCGTGAATACTCGTGGCAATCCCCAGGGAGCAGATGTCCATTTCGTCCGCCGTATCAATGGGAACTCCCAATCCGTGAGCCAGCGCCAGCAGCTGCTCCGTCACCATGGCGTCCTTCCCCTCCTTATTTATGCGGGGAAAAGCTGAGTCCGCCAGGGCGAGCAGCGCCGTGCGATAGGCGAGCGTTGTTTCTCCAACCACCTTCCGCCGATCGTAGAACTGGTGGCGACAGGTCGAAGGTGGCCCGAACACCTTAGCCATCAGGTGTAGCGCGGCCTGGAGCGTTGAGCGGGACGACCTCGGGGCAGACGTGAAGGCCGCAAGCGCGTCGTCGTCGAGCATCGCTGGCAGCGCGCGCAGGGCAGTGGTGTCAGACCACCCCGACATTTCTTGATGCGCGATGAACCGTCGCTGGAAGGCTCCCAGTCGCCCCCGTCCGCCTTGAACACCGACAACGCGGGCAATCGTTGCTGGAGAACTCGATCGTCGTCGTTGGAACGATTTTCCCGCGCGCCGCTGTGGTTGTAGAAAATGTCGGCCCCGTCTTCAGGCGCAAAATGGAGAGCTCCGGCGCCCGCCGATGACGCGGGCTGCGCTGTGTGGAGATCTCTGGCCACGTGGTGTCCGCGTTTCCCGCCAACCGGTGGCGGACCCTCAAAAATGGCGCCAACTCCAAAACTTTTGGCGCGAAACGCCTTATGGCGGGAACCCTCCAGCCGCGCCGCCTCCTCCAACCCCACAGGCGTTCCACCGCCCGCTGGAACGGAGATCTCCGCCAAGATCGCAGCGGCGGCGAGCAGCAACTCCGCCAGGCGGGAGTGTGCGTCCTGCAGGCTGGTGTCGGAGGCAAGCGGAGCATCGGCCATTTCTGCGAAGTGCTGCATCGGCGGCAACTCCTCGTCCTCTCCTCCGAGGGTGGTGTCTCCGGTACGCCGTCGTCTCCCGATCTTGCACGTGGGAACGAGAAGTCTTCCTTGTGTCCATTCTCCTTGAAGACAGGTTTACTTCTGACGCCAGTTGTAAAGTAGTAACTCGGCAGGAGACGACTTCACGGGTAGCACACTCTTTATTTTCACCAACTTGTAGTTACACGGATGACTAACACCCACTTCGTTACACGGGTGACTAACACCTCACTCAGCTACTCGGGTGACTAACACCCACTCAGCTACCGGGGTGACTAACACCCACTTAGCTACTCGGGTGACTCACACCCACTCAGCTACACGGGTGACTAACACCCACTCAGCTACACGGGTGACCAACACCCCCCTTAGCTACTCGGGTGACAAACACCACTCAGCTATACTGACACGGGCTCTTACGCCCCGTAGCCTTCCGGGACACACCCAGCCGGGGTGCCCGTCTCGGCTCTGGGTACCCCGTCCCGACCCACACGGGCGTCGGACTACGGGTCCCCAGTCTCGGCTCCGAGCCACACAGGGCCCCGGTCCTCACAAGGACGGCGGGACTAGGGGTCTCGGGCCACTACCTCCTCCACCCCGTCTTCGGTCTTCAACTGGTTAATACTGACCACGAGTGCTCTCGCGCGTCTCCCTTTATACCCTCCTGCGGACGTCGCTGAGAGCACCCATCTTATCTGACCAATCACTGCGCACTCGCTACGATCCTCTTTTCCCAGCTTGTGTCAGCGCGCCTTACCACCGGCGCGCGCGTCCATACCACGCCCACATCGCGTGCCCAACCCGCGCCCCGTGATCCATCACTGTCGGCGCACGTCAACACCACCACTACACATGCATACTGCGTATAGTTTACCTGAACTCTATTTGACACCACATCAACACGTGGTACACTTATATCATTGTTTTTTTGTTTTGGTACCGCCTGTGAATAAATACAATATAACTATATTACCACTGATTCAAGTGGACAGTTGATGTGGTTAAATAATTTGTTTCACTAAATAGCAACAATGATTGGAACCTATTAATAATAACAATGATAGACGCAAAATGTGAGATATTGAGATGAGAGTGAAGGAGGATATTTACATGACAAACTTCATAAAATATTCTGCAGACGTGAACAGGAATTGAGGTTTGAAATAGGTTCTCCCCCTTTTTCTGGCAACAAAACAGGTGTTAAGATGTTAAAACACAGTAAACTGAAACCTTTTTCAAGGAATCATGTCTGCATTAACCACATATACTAGTGGTAAGAATGCAAAAAAAAACATGCTCTGACAGTATATGCATTGTCTTTGAAACTGATTGGTCCACACCAGACAGCTTTCTTTCCAGGTCAGTCTCAAACTGTGTTAGACCTAGAGGACGCGTTTTGGCTGTTTGCAAAGGTTTGAAGTGGGTGTAGCCCAAGGGTCATACGCGAAGTGGGTGGGGCTAGTGATGTTAAAGTGAGAAATTTGCATGTAAATGTAAGATTGGAGAGCTACCTCCATGACGACGAAGCTGCGGAGGTGGCCATTGTATTGTGAGATCAGCATGTCAATGTACAAATAACTTCTTATATATAAAAGTCTCCGTGCGCTCGCGCTTGCGGGGGATTTGGCTCTAGGACGGTGGGGTTTAAGACCGAAATAATTTGCCAGCCGGCACGCCCTAAGCCCCGTGGTGGGAATAGGCTATTCCGTTTCCCATCCGTAAACTTTAAAGTAGTTTAATTAACACATTTGTGCCGTTTCTATTATTCATTATTTACTTATTGCGCGACATCGACCGTACCAAGTGAAGCCAATTGCGTGGGGGCGGACCCTGCCAAGTGATGCGCCTTCGCTCCAGCTCACGGGGGACATTTTCTTTTACGCGTTTTACAGCAAACACATACACACATCACGCTGCGGATATTTATTCACAGTGTCATGTCCTCTTCGCCCCCCCCCCNAACACGATGCGTCCAGTTTATACTACAGACTCCGTAGATAATAATATTTTACTGCTTACATAGCATTATTCTTGCACGGGCGGGGGATGCTGGGAGGGGGGTAGCGGCCCAGCCCCTAGCCTGGCAACGTGCCAACTCCGCCGCCTCGCCAATGTAGGCCAGGACGGGGGCTGCGCATGGCACAAGGTCTCAACACGCCTATGGTAAGTACAAATTTCCTTGCTTTTTACACTAACAACTCAAGTCCATTGTTTACTATTGTTAAACACATTAGTTGACAAACATTACAATAATAATGTTTGTGTGCAGATAAAAACTCAGCTTCATTGTTCAACATTATGTAACAAGTTCACAGATGTTACAATAATGATGTTTTTGTGAAGATAACAACTCAGGTTCATTGTTTACCATTATGAAACAAGTTGACTTGTTACAATAATTATATTTGTGTACACAAAACTCTTTTTGATTTTTGGGTTGCTCAATTTCCCCTTTTTTGCTGCGCTTTTAAAACGCTGCCACGGTCTACTGCCAGTCTGTGATTTCTGCTTATTTCTAAAATGCATTTCTATTGTTTCCATCGCTCACGTCACGCTATTTACTCATACGTAGTACTGCGAAACTGATAGCTGTGCCATCATCGGGGATTGCTGTGCCCGTCGATGTGTGTGTGTGTGAGTCCATGTCTGTGTCTTTGAGTTCATATGTGTGTGCGTGTAGAGCCATGCGTGTCTTTAACTCCATGTGGGTGTCTTTTTCGAACAGACAACGTCAAAGTGTTTGTGTGTGTGTTAGTCCATGTGTGTGTGTCAGTCGATCTGTGTGCGTGTACATCGATGTGTATGTCAGTCCATATGTGTGTGTGTTACTCCACATGTGTGTGTAAGTCTATACATGTGTAATGCGGGCGTAAATGGGCGGGGCAGATATGACGATCCGAGAGGGAGGAGTCAGGGTGACGTGGGGAGAAGTTATAGCGGGAGACAGGAAGCTATCTGGGGCAGTCGGGGGAGTGAAGGGTGGTGAACACGTTGGGTGGTCGCCGTGCCTCAGCCTGGTGGCTGAGGGCTCATGACGGCGCCAGCCAGCGGGGTGGAAGAGAGAGTGGAGGATTGAGGTTGGAGATGGCGAGATAGCCACAGAGGCCACGAAGGGCTGAGGTAGGAAGTGGCGAGATAGCCACAGAGGCCACGAAGGGCTGAGGTAGGAAATGGCGAGATAGCCATAGAGGCCACGAAGGGCTGACATTGGGAGGTGGCGAGATCGCCACGCACGGAGGAACAGGGAGCAGCGATGGAGCTGCTGGGGAGCAGCCAGAGGGCTGTACCAAGAGCCTGCAGCGGAGCTGCAGGAGCGTGGAAGGCTACGGGAGCGAAGGCAGATGTGGGGCTGCCAGGAGAGTCTCAGGAGGAGTGCCGTGTGGGAAGGAGAGCGCGAACCCCAAATAAAGGACACGGAGTCAGCAAGAAGTGTCTGAGTCCTTTTATTACACTGGAGTCAGAAGTGAAACGGCATCTCAAAACAACTGAGAGAAAGAAGAAAAAAAAAATATTCCTGCTACATCATCCGACGACGACGACCTTCCTCAGACAGTGGACCTGCCTGCGATGGAAGAGGAGATCCGTTCTGGAACGAGTACGGGTCCGGGTGAGCAAGGTGTCGCCGCGTCGGTGGACCTGTCTGTGCCGGAGGACGCCAACTTACGATGGAGACAGATGGTGATGCAGATGGGGACCTTGAAAATCGTGCTGGCGCGACTGTGTGAGTTCACCACGCCGAGGACGACGTCGGGAGGCCCGGTGGTGATCCGCAGGCCTCTGCCTTTCCTGCGCTGCCAGCGCCATTGCCACGTGGCACGAAGACGCCATCTTGGGCGTGGCAGGGGAGAAACGGCGGGAAGCCGCCATCTTGTCTTCACCGCGGCGGGAGGACGCCGCCATCTTCAACATCGCGGCGGAGAGGCAGCCTTGCGCTGCCATCTGGAGGTGCCGCGGGTGAGCAGCCTGCTGTGAGCTGCTGTTTTTCGGGGGGTGCTGCGAGGAGAAGACGCCGATGCTGCAGCTGCTGGGGCGGGAGCTTCCCGTCCTGGCTCGGGTGCGTGACAACGGAGCCGTCAAGTCGCCGAACGAGTTCTGCGAGGCGTCTCAAGTTGCCACCCTGCCGTCCTCTTCTTGCTGCAGCCCGGGCGAGTCATAACGATACGCACCCGGCCTTAACACACACCTCACCCATCTTTCGAGGGCCGGGGGGGGCGATTTTGGTTTTCTCTCATGACTCGATTGTGCGGAGCGCGGTTCGGATTGTGTGTATGTGTGTGTAATAACGATTAATGCGCTATCTGCTTGTTGCTTGGTGTTTAATTAAAGTGTGTGCGTGTGTTGAGAATGGACGGAGAGTCTGCTGTATTTGCTGAGTGTCAAATTGTGTGTGTGCGCTGCTGCGTGGAGTTGTTATCTTGATGGTGAAGTTAATTAACTTGGGAGCGTCGGGTATCCTGTGTTGTATTATCTCGTGGGTTACCGTGCGCGATGGGCTTAATTGAAAAATATATATATTTTTTTTGGTGTATTGTGCTGCGAGGTGCTGTGTGCGATGCGATTGTTGCAAGAGAGAGAATAATTGTGTTGTTGCTGCAAAGTTACGACAGGATTAATGGTGTGTTGGTTGCCTGCAGATCTGCTTGCTATTGTGCTTAAATGTGCGCGTGTGATCGCGATATGCTGATTGCATGTGCTGTTATACCGTTCTGTATGGTTATGGGTGCGATGCAGTGGTTGATTATTGGAATTGGGATTGTTATATATTGTGCGTACCTGTTGGAAATTGGTAACAAATTCGAGGGGGACCCAAATAATTGGTTGTATGGTTGTTGTGCACACGAGATTGCGTGTATATTATAGAGGGGGACCCTAAAATTCGGTTGTATTGGTGTTGTGCACACGAGATTGCGTGTATATTATAGAGGGGGCCCTAAAATGTGCTTGTATGGGTGTTGTGCACGCGAGATTTCGTGTATATTATGGGTAATTGCGCTTTTTGAGAGAGAGAGCGCGCTTTGAGGGTGCGTGATGACGCCGTTGTGGGTGTCTCAAAGGTTAATGCTAATGGGATCGTAAATGGCGCCAAGTGGCGTCGTGTATTGGTTGATTGCATGCAGCCACGAGTTGCTTTGCGAGTTGGGTTGTGTAACTAATGTGGTTGGTAAAATATTGGTTAAAANTTCCCCGATATGACTGCTGCGCGCAGCAAGCTGGGGCTGTGCGTCTATCGTTGTTGGGGTTGTTACAATAAGACGGGGATGCATTTGTGACCCCCAGCATAGGGAAGCTGGGGTGCACGAATGGAGAAAACTGGCCACGTGTTCGCACGTTGGCCCGCTATTTTCTGGCCACGTGTTCGCACGTTGGGCGCCATTTTGCGCGCACGCGGGGTATGGCGACGATGCGCTTTGCGGAAAGGGCCGCCATTTGAGTGCGCGCGAGAGATTGCGCGAACGCGCTGGGCGAAGGGGACGCCATTTTGAGCGCGCGGGAAAAACCGGGGTGGGGCAAATATTCCATCTGTTATGCCTGCCATTGTTGATTGGGTGATGCACGAGTTGTGGTCACATCGGGCTATGGCTGATGGCTGACCTGACAGCCCGGAGGCGAAACCTCCGTGGTATGTCTTCAACTAATGGGCCATGTGCTCATATGGCTCGGGGAGTCATGGTTCAGTTGTGCGGTGGCAGACTGAACCTGGTGTGCCGGGGGCTCACGGGATCTGGGTTAGGGTGTTATTGTCTCTATAAGAGAACATTGCCCCGTGGGGGAGTACAGGGGGTCTGGCATTGCTGGGGGATGAACCTTCCCTGGGCTATAAAGCATCGGACTATACGAGGCTGGTGTGTGTCCATCTCTGATGGGATAGTAAGGGAGGAGCGTGGCCGAGTTGCTGCTCATCCCCGAAATTGCACTAGCTGAGAGTATGGTCAGTGGATGTTGCTGTGGGTTGACGACCACGGTGGGGGTTAGGGCGAGTTAAACGTTACCGCTGGGGAGCGTGGCTCTCTCCACGCGAGGGTGTGCGATTAGGCGTTTTGTTGGGTTGCTGAGAGTGACCGTGGGTACATGCTGTGTACGTGCGATGTCTGCTGGTCCTCAAGGGAGGACTGCTGGTGGGTGAGAGCAGGAAATTTTGTGTCACGTGTAAATAATATTGTTGTTAAAATGTAAATACTGGGGCATCCATTGCATTATTTTGGGTATTTATGGGGAGTTTTTTTAAGCGGGCTGGATTTACATCATCTCCACTACCTGAGGCCGGGTGGCTGTCGTGTACGACATGCGGATGTGCGTTGTTGTGCTGTGCCTCAGGGGATTGGATTCTCCTTCTCGTCACAGATTCTTCAGTTCCCGTCGCACTGGTGTTACCTGGTGTGCTAGCTGGATGAGGACTTGAAGGAGCAATTGAGTGCCGTTCGTCATTCTGCTCTACCACTTGCTCTTTGACGTTGGACTTGAGCGAGCGGATGGAACTGCAACATGGACACGCACTAAAACATCACATTTCTGGGTTGTGCGCGTTGGCCGTTCTTGCGTGTCAGTTGCCGTTTTGTTCATTGTGCCATTCTTATTCTTGTTGATGTTGCGCGGAGGACAGGCCGGTGTTCTGTTCCAGTTCCTGATACCTCCCTTTCGTTGCTTGTGTTGTTGTTGTTATAATCTCCGTTGTGTCTGGGGGACTCCTGATTGTGATGCCTTCGCCCGCATTATTTTGTTCTGTTTCAGCCGAGGACGGCTGGGATTTTCTCTACGGGGAGGGTAGTGTAATGCGGGCGTAAATGGGCGGGGCGGATATGACGATCCGAGAGGGAGGAGTCAGGGTGACGTGGGGAGAAGTTATAGCGGGGAGACAGGAAGCTATCTGGGGCAGTCGGGGAGTGAAGGGTGGTGAACACGTTGGGTGGTCGCCGTGCCTCAGCCTGGTGGCTGAGGGCTCATGACGGCGCCAGCCAGCGGGGTGGAAGAGAGAGTGGAGGATTGAGGTTGGAGATGGCGAGATAGCCACAGAGGCCACGAAGGGCTGAGGTAGGAAATGGCGAGATAGCCATAGAGGCCACGAAGGGCTGACATTGGGAGGTGGCGAGATCGCCACGCACGGAGGAACAGGGAGCAGCGATGGAGCTGCTGGGGGAGCAGCCAGAGGGCTGTACAAGAGCCTGCAGCGGAGCTGCAGGAGCGTGGAAGGCTACGGGAGCGAAGGCAGATGTGGGGCTGCCAGGGAGAGAGTCTCAGGAGGAGTGCCGTGTGGGAAGGAGAGCGCGAACCCCAAATAAAGGACACGGAGTCAGCAAGAAGTGTCTGAGTCCTTTTTATTACACATGTGTGTGTCACTCGATGTGTGTGTGTAAGTCAATGCGTCTGTGTGTGAGGTCATATGTGTGTTAATCCATGTCTGTGTATCTAAAGTAGATATCTGTGTGTCACAGTCCATATGTGTATGTGTGTGTAGGGCTATGTGTGTGTCAGTCTATGTATGTGTAAGTTCATGTGTGTGTGTCTTAGTCCATATGTGTGTGTGTNAGTACATGTGTGTTTAAGTCAATGTGTGTTTTAGTCCACGTATTGCTGTGTGCGAGTCGGTGTGTGTGTGTGAGTCGCTGTATGTGTGTACGTCTATATATGTGCGTGCAACGCCATGTGTTTATATCTCAAGTGGATGTCTGTGTGACAGTCCACATGTGTATGTGTGTGTACGGCAATGTGTGTGTCACTCTATGTATGTGTGTGTGTCACTGTATGTGTGTACGTCGATGTGTGTGTGTAACTCCATGTGTGCGTATCTCAAGTGCATGTCTATGTGTGTGTGAGTCCATATGTGTGTGTGTCTGTAAGTCGATGTGTTTGTGTGTGTCAGTCCATATGTGTGTGTGTGTCTCAGTCCATGTGCGTGTGTGTTAGTCGCTGTGTGTGCATGCCTCCATGTTAGTCAGTGTAACTCCATTTCTTTGCGTGTCTGTAGGTCCATGTGCGCATCTTAGTCCATGTGTGTGCTTTATTGACCTGCTCAAGGCCTATGATACCATCAGTAGGCCTGGCCTCTGGGTTGCTCTTCGTGCTTTCCGAGTCCCGAACCCACTAATCACCATCCTTATGGACCTTCATGATGGTGAGCGGCCCGCGTCTTAACTACGTGGCCGTGAGTCAGAGCCATTCCCTTTACACCTTGGGGTGCAACAGGATGTCCTCTGGCTCTCACATTGGACCACGTAGTTCGTCGAGCCTTCAATGCCTGTACCGGAAGAATTCCCATCTGCTACAGATACAATGGGAGGCTGATCGATGCCCGGGTGCGGTCAAGGGGTGGCTCCCTATTGCTCAACCACGTTATGTATGCCGATGATCTGCTAATGGCTGCTCACTCGGAGGAGGAGTTCGAGTGCTGCTGCTGAACCTGGAGCTTGCCACCAACAGGTGGGGCCTTACCATCAGCCGAACCAAAGCTAAGCACCTGCCTGGCTATTTTGTACCATCGGACACTCCATCCCGACAACTCCCAATTGGTGATGGGGCAGTTGTGGAGACAGTGGAGAGTTTCCCTGGGCAGTGTGCTAATGACCGGCTCCGGTTTAACAGCAGAGGTCTCACTCCGAATCAGTCGAGCTGCAGTATCTTTTCATTGGCTGCGTAACGCTGTGTGGAAGCTACCTGGGCTATCACTCTGTACGAAGCTTCAGGTCTTCTCGCCACGGTCATTCCCTCCCTTCTCTACGCTTGCGAAACTTGGACCCCCTAATGGAACATCTTCGCCGGTTTGAAACATTTAGGCTGGCCTGCCTATGATCCATCCTGGGTTTAACCAGGCTGCATTGTGTGATGAGCTCACAAAGTCCCATTGGTGACCTCCGGCAGGCAAGGCTGCGTTGCCTGAGTCATGTAGCCCGCATGGCCAGCCACCGCATGCCTAAACAGCTTTTGTTCCGCCGGATCGAGGGGCTAAACGGGTGCGGCACGTGCTGGAGAAGACATGGAGTGATGTGCTACAGGAGGACTTGGAGCTGAGTCCACTTGCGGATGACTGGTACCAGCCGTGTCAAGATCGGCCACTGTGGAGGAGGCTCCTGAAGGACGCTACTGGCCAGTTGGAGGCAGTCACCCTCCAACAACAACGGAGGGCGGAGGAGCGACGCTCACAACAACGAGCGGAGCGCCAGGTGGCTAAAGCACAGAAAGTTGCCACAGTAGGGCCACAGTGGTGCATCAGCCAGTCGTCTCAGTCAGTCGACCTGTGCCATCTGGGTTTGCCCCGTGACCTCTTGCCAGCGGGCATTCAACACTTCACGTGGCCTCAAGGTGCACATAGCCTGGCACAAGCGTTGTTGTGACGTCACCGCCACTTAGTGGCGAATGGCGGTTGTTGTTGTTCAGTCTATGTATGTATGTGTGAGTCCATTTGTGCGTGTAACTCTATGTGTGCGTATCAATGGATTTGCCTGTGTAACTACATGTCTGCCTTTTTCGCCGGGCAACGCCGGGTACTTACCGCTAGTCTTATATATAAAGTCTCCGTGCGCTCGCGCTTGCGGGGATTTGGCTCTCGGACATGTGTCTGCCTTTTTCGCCCGGGCAACGCCGGGTACTTACGCTAGTCTTTATATAAAAGTCTCCGTGCGCTCGTGCTTGCGGGGGATTTGGCTCTCGGACGGTTGGGTTTAAAACCGAAATAATTTGCCAGCCGGCACGCCCTAAGCCCCGTGGTGGGAATAGGCTATTCCGTTTTCCCATCCGTAAACTTTAAAGTAGTTTAATTAACACATTTGTGCCGTTTCTATTATTCATTATTTACTTATTGCGCGACATCGACCATACCAAGTGACGCCAATTGGTGGGGGGGGGGGCGGACCCTGCCAAGTGATGCGCCTTCGCTCCAGCTCACGGGGGACATTTTCTTTTACGCGTTTTACAGCCAACACATACACACATCACGCTGCGGATATTTATTCACAGTGTCATGTCCTCTTCGCCCCCCCCCCCCAACACGATGCGTCCAGTTTATACTACAGACTCCTTAGATAATAATATTTTACTGCTTACATAGCATTATTCTTGCACGGGCGGGGNATGCTGGGAGGGGGGTAGCGGCCCAGCCCTAGCCTGGCAACGTGCCAACTCGCCGCCTCGCCAATGTAGGCCAGGACGGGGGCTGCGCATGGCACAAGGCCTCAACACGCCTATGGTAAGTACAAATTTCCTTGCTTTTTACACTAACAACTCAAGTCCATTGTTTACTATTGTTAAACAATTAGTTGACAAACATTACAATAATAATGTTTGTGTGCAGATAAAAACTCAGCTTCATTGTTCAACATTATGTAACAAGTTCACAGATGTTACAATAATGATGTTTTTGTGAAGATAACTCAGGTTCATTGTTTACCATTATGAAACTAGTTGACTTGTTACAATAATTATATTTGTGTACACAAAACTCTTTTTGATTTTTGGGTTGCTCAATTTCCCCTTTTTTGCTGCGCTTTTAAAACGCTGCCACGGTCTACTGCCAGTCTGTGATTTCTGCTTATTTCTAAATGCATTTCTATTGTTTCCATCGCTCACGTCACGCTATTTACTCATACGTAGTACTGCGATACTGATAGCTGTGCCATCATCGGGGATTGCTGTGCCCGTCGATGTGTGTGTGTGAGTCCATGTCTGTGTCTTTGAGTTCATATGTGTGTGCGTGTAGAGCCATGCGTGTCTTTAACTCCATGTGGGTGTCTTTTTCGAACAGACAACGTCAAAGTGTTTATGTGTGTGTGTTAGTCCATGTGTGTGTGTCAGTCGATCTGTGTGCGTGTACATCGATGTGTATGTCAGTCCATATGTGTGTGTGTTACTCCACATGTGTGTGTAAGTCTATACATGTGTGTGTACTCGATGTGTGTGTGTAAGTCAATGCGTCTGTGTGTGAGGTCATATGTGTGTTAATCCATGTCTGTGTATCTAAAGTAGATATCTGTGTCACAGTCCATATGTGTATGTGTGTGTAGGGCTATGTGTGTGTCAGTCTATGTATGTGTAAGTTCATGTGTGTGTGTCTTAGTCCATATGTGTGTGTATGAGTACATGTGTGTTTAAGTCAATGTGTGTTTTAGTCCACGTATTGCTGTGTGCGAGTCGGTGTGTGTGAGTCGCTGTATGTGTGTACGTCCATATATGTGCGTGCAACGCCATGTGTGTATATCTCAAGTGGATGTCTGTGTGACAGTCCACATGTGTATGTGTGTACGGCAATGTGTGTGTCACTCTATGTATGTGTCACTGTATGTGTGTACGTCGATGTGTGTGTAACTCCATGTGTGCGTATCTCAAGTGCATGTCTATGTGTGTGTCAGTCCATATGTGTGTGTGTCTCAGTCCATGTGCGTGTGTGTTAGTCGCTGTGTGTGCATGCCTCCATGTTAGTCAGTGTAACTCCATTTCTTTGCGTGTCTGTAGGTCCATGTGCGCATCTTAGTCCATGTGTGTGCTTTATTGACCTGCTCAAGGCCTATGATACCATCAGTAGGCCTGGCCTCTGGGTTGCTCTTCGTGCTTTCCGAGTCCCGAACCCACTAATCACCATCCTTATGGACCTTCATGATGGTGAGCGGCCCCGCGTCTTAACTACGTGGCCGTGAGTCAGAGCCATTCCCTTTACACCTTGGGTGCAACAGGGATGTCCTCTGGCTCTCACATTGACCACGTAGTTCGTCAATGCCTGTACCAGAAGAATTCCCATCTGCTACAGATACAATGGGAGGCTGATCGATGCCCGGGTGCAGTCAAGGGTGGCTCCCTATTGCTCAACCACGTTATGTATGCCGATGATCTGCTAATGGCTGCTCACTCGGAGGAGGAGTTCGAGGTGCTGCTGCTGAACCTGGAGCTTGCCACCAACAGGTGGGGCCTTACCATCAGCCGAACCAAAGCTAAGCACCTGCCTGGCTATTTGTACCATCGGACACTCCATCCCGACAACTCCCAATTGGTGATGGGCAGTTGTGGAGACAGTGGAGAGTTTCCCTGGGCAGTGTGCTAATGACCGGCTCCGGTTTAACAGCAGAGGTCTCACTCCGAATCAGTCGAGCTGCAGTATCTTTTCATTGGCTGCGTAATGCTGTGTGGAAGCTACCTGGTCTATCACTCTGTACGAAGCTTCAGGTCTTCTCGGCCACGGTCATTCCATCCCTTCTCTACGCTTGCGAAACTTGGACCCCCTAATGGAACATCTTCGCCGGTTAGAAACATTTAGGCTGGCCTGCCTATGATCCATCCTGGGTTTAACCAGGCTGCATTGTGTGATGAGCTCACAAACCTCCGGCAGGCAAGGCTGCGTTGCCTGAGTCATGTAGCCCGCATGGCCAGCCACCGCATGCCTAAACAGCTTTTGTTCCGCCGGATCGAGGGGCTAAACGGGTGCGGCACGGGCTGGAGAAGACATGGAGTGATGTGCTACAGGAGGACTTGGAGCTGAGTCCACTTGCGGATGACTGGTACCAGCCGTGTCAAGATCGGCCACTGTGGAGGAGGCTCCTGAAGGACGCTACTGGCCAGTTGGAGGCAGTCACCCTCCAACAACAACGGAGGGCGGAGGAGCGACGCTGTGACCGAAGATGTGTATGTGTGTGGGAGTGCTGCTGAATTGAGACGTTGCTTGGTACCTAACATGATGGCCACTGACTTTTCGGATTAAGGGCTAGGTTGTGTGCAGTGAACCATTGTTGCACGGCGGTGGTACATTCCGAGAGCCTCTCGAATCCAGATGCATTGCTAGAATCGATGGCGGTGAATAGAATCGTATCATCCGTATGAGTGATGCTTAACACCAGTATGCTCACCCAGCTTAATAACCAGGCTACAGTCTACATTACTGACTTCCATTACACTCACCCAGCTTAATAACTATTTCTACAGTCTACATTTAATGAATCGAATCTTAGCGCGCTTGGGTTTCATTTTAATTATTGAGTTTTCTCTTCATTTGTATATGTTATGCTTTCAAGTTTTCAGAAGTTTTTTATATATTTTTCGCCGGGTATTTCCCGTTAGTAGCAGTATATATAAACTCTATAACCAACTTATATTAAACGGGAATATGCCGATTCTAAAGGAATTAAAGAATCGATGCTTGGCGCGCTCGGGTTTAATTTTTATTACTGAGTTTTATTTTCATTGGTATGTTATGTTTTAAAGTTTTCAGAAGTTTTTAAATGTATTTTTCCCCGGGCAACGCTATAGCACAAAGTCCTCGCCTGACAAAGTGGTGTGTCGAGGCCTAGTACCGTGCAGAGCCTCCGGCCTTGCCTAGATTGCCCAACCGGCCGAGGCTGGGGGTTGGGCCGTTACCCCCCCCCCCCCNGCGCTACAATAATACTGTCTAATCGCTATAATTGTATTATCTACCGACCCTATAATAGAAAGTGCACACATTGGGGTGGGGGGCGAGGACGTGAAACTTTGATGAATTTACCTCAGCGTCGCGTGTAAATGCGTGTGCATTTTTAACGCGAGTGAGACATCCCCTCACCCTCCAGCGACAGCGTGCGCGCGTTGCCAGAGGCAACTTGCCTGTCAGCATTTAGCGCATGCGCAACGGCGTGCTTTGTCGTGCCGGTCAGCAAAAAGTAAATAAAAAATAGAAATCGCACTTAATCGATAATTAAACCACTTTCAAGTTTAGGGACCAAAAAACGGAATAGCCTATTCCCACCGCGAGACTCAGGACGTGCCGCCCGGCAATTTTTTTTCGGCCTAAACTCCACAGTTCGAGCGCCAAATCCCTCGCAAGCATGCGTACACAGAGGGACAGACGGATGGACAGACGGACAGACAAACAAAGAATGACGTTTATAGGTAAACTAGCGGTAAGTACCCGCGTTGCCCGGGCGAAAAAGGCAGACACATGTCCGAGAGCCAAATCCCCCGCAAGCGCGAGCGCACGGAGACTTTTATATATAAGACTAGCGGTAAGTACCCGGCGTTGCCCGGCGAAAAAGGCAGACACATGTAGTTACACACGCAAATCCATTGATACGCACACATAGAGTTACACGCACAAATGGACTCACACATACATACATAGACTGAACAACAACAACCGCCATTCGCCACTAAGTGGCGGTGACGTCACAACAACGCTTGTGCCAGGCTATGTGCACCTTGAGGCCACGTGAAGTGTTGAATGCCCGCTGGCAAGAGGTCACGGGGCAAACCCAGATGGCACAGGTCGACTGACTGAGACGACTGGCTGATGCACCACCTGTGGCCCCTACTGTGGCAACTTTCTGTGCTTTAGCCACCCGGCGCTCCGCTCGTTGTTGTGAGCGTCGCTCCTCCGCCCTCCGTTGTTGTTGGAGGGTGACTGCCTCCAACTGGC
Organism: Lethenteron camtschaticum; assembly: GCA_018977245.1. Classification (NCBI taxonomy): domain Eukaryota; kingdom Metazoa; phylum Chordata; class Hyperoartia; order Petromyzontiformes; family Petromyzontidae; genus Lethenteron; species Lethenteron camtschaticum. The sequence goes on along the minus strand of MU249682.1, from coordinate 67,417 downwards.
CAGTAGCGTCCTTCAGGAGCCTCCTCCACAGTGGCCGATCTTGACACGGCTGTACCAGTCATCCGCAAGTGGACTCAGCTCCAAGTCCTCCTGTAGCACATCACTCCATGTCTTCTCCAGCCGTGCCGCACCCGTTTAGCCCCTCGATCCGGCGGAACAAAAGCTGTTTAGGCATGCGGTGGCTGGCCATGCGGGCTACATGACTCAGGCAACGCAGCCTTGCCTGCCGGAGGTCACCAATGGGACTTTGTGAGCTCATCACACAATGCAGCCTGGTTAAACCCAGGATGGATCATAGGCAGGCCAGCCTAAATGTTTCAAACCGGCGAAGATGTTCCATTAGGGGGGTCCAAGTTTCGCAAGCGTAGAGAAGGGAGGGAATGACCATGGGCGAGAAGACCTGAAGCTTCGTACAGAGTGATAGCCCAGGTAGCTTCCACACAGCGTTACGCAGCCAATGAAAAGATACTGCAGCTCGACTGATTCGGAGTGAGACCTCTGCTGTTAAACCGGAGCCGGTCATTAGCACACTGCCCAGGGAAACTCTCCACTGTCTCCACAACTGCCCATCACCAATTGGGAGTTGTCGGGATGGAGTGTCCGATGGTACAAAATAGCCAGGCAGGTGCTTAGCTTTGGTTCGGCTGATGGTAAGGCCCCACCTGTTGGTGGCAAGCTCCAGGTTCAGCAGCAGCACCTCGAACTCCTCCTCCGAGTGAGCAGCCATTAGCAGATCATCGGCATACATAACGTGGTTGAGCAATAGGGAGCCACCCCTTGACCGCACCCGGGCATCGATCAGCCTCCCATTGTATCTGTAGCAGATGGGAATTCTTCCGGTACAGGCATTGAAGGCTCGACGAACTACGTGGTCCAATGTGAGAGCCAGAGGACATCCCTGTTGCACCCCAAGGTGTAAAGGGAATGGCTCTGACTCACGGCCACATAGTTAAGACGCGGGCCGCTCACCATCATGAAGGTCCTTAAGGATGGTGATGAGTGGGTTCGGGACTCGGAAAGCACGAAGAGCAACCCAGAGGCCAGGCCTACTGATGGTATCATAGGCCTTGAGCAGGTCAATAAAGCACACACATGGACTAAGATGCGCACATGGACCTACAGACACGCAAAGAAATGGAGTTACACTGACTAACATGGAGGCATGCACACACAGCGACTAACACACACGCACATGGACTGAGACACACACACACATATGGACTGACACACACAAACACATCGACTTACAGACACACACACATATGGACTCACACACACATAGACATGCACTTGAGATACGCACACATGGAGTTACACACACACATCGACGTACACAACAACAACAACAACAACCGCCATTCGCCACTAAGTGGCGGTGACGTCACCACGATGCTTGTGCCAGGCCAAGTGCACCTTGAGGCCACGTGAAGTGTCGAAAGCCCGCTGGCAGGAGGTCACGGGGCAGACCCAGGTGCCACGGGTCGACTGACCGAGATGACCGAGATGACTGGCTGATGCACCACCTGTGCCCCCTACTGTGCCAACATTGCTGTGCTTTAGCCACCCGGCGCTCCGCTCGTTGTTGTGAGCGTCGCTCCTCCGCCCTCCGTTGTTGTTGGAGGGCGACTGCCTCCAACTGCCCAGTAGCGTCCTTCACGAGCCTCCTCCACTGAGGCCGATCTTGACACCGCTGGTACCAGTCATCGGCAAGTCCACTCAGCTCCACGTCCTCCTGTACCACATCACTCCATCTCTTCTCCAGCCCGTGCCGCGCCCGTCTAGCCCCTCGATCCGTCCGAACAAAAGCTGTTTAGGCATGCGGTGGCTGGGCATGCGGGCTACATGACCCAGCCAACGCAGCCTTGCCTGCCGGAGGAGCTCACTGATGGGACTTTGCCCAGATCTTTCAAGGATTTGTGAGCTCCTCACACAATCCAGCCTGGTTAAACCCAGGATGGATCGTAGGCAGGCCAGCCTAAATGTTTCCAACCGGCGAAGATGCTCCACCAGGGGGTCCATGTCTCGCAAGCGTAGAGAAGGGAGGGAATGACCGTGGCCGAGAAGACCTGAAGCTTCGTGCGGAGCGACAGACCAGGTAGCTTCCACACAGCGTTACGCAACCGATGAAAAGATATTGCCGCTCGACTGATTCGGAGTGAGACCTCTGCTGATAGACTGGAGCCGGTCATAAGCACACTGCCCAGGTATGGGAAACTCTCCACTCTCTCCACAACTGCCCCATCACCAATTGGGAGTTGTGGGGTGGAGTGTCCGATGGTACAAAATACCCAGGCAGGTGCTTAGTTTTGGTGGGGCTGATGGTAAGGCCCCACCTCTTAGTGGCACGCTCCAGTCTCAGCAGCAGCTATTACCAAATCATCGGCATACATAACGTGGTTGACCAATAGGGAGCCATCCCTTGATCGCACCCGGGCGTCGATCAGCCTCCCATTATATCTGTACCAAATGGAAATTCACCCGGTACAGCTATTGAAGGCTTCACGAACTACGCGGTCAAAATAGATGTTAAATAATGTGGGAGCCAGAGGACATCCCTGTCGCACCCCAAGGTGTACAGGGAAAGGTTCCGACTCCCGGCCACGTAGTTTTACCCGGGCCCGCTCACCATCATGAAGGTCCTTAATGATCGTGAGCAGAGGGTCAGGGACTCCGAAAGCACGAAGAACAACCCAGAGCCCAGTCCTACTGATGGTATCATAGGCCTTGACCAGGTCAATAAAGCAGAGATGTAGGTCTTTTGGAATTCCCTACACCTCTGCTGTAGCAGACGGACAGAAAATATGGCATCTGTGCAGGACCGCCCTTTCCTGAAACCGCATTGGGGCTCCGCAAGCCTCTCCTCAGCGTGCCTAGCAAGGCGATGTTGAATAATCCTTGCCAGGACCTTACCCGGCACACTGAGGAGTGAGATGCCCCTGTAGTTGTTACAGTCGGTACGGTCCCCCTTCTTAAAGAGGGGAACCACCAGGGCATCCTTCCAGTCCTGCGGAACCCGTCCAGTGGTCCAGACTGTTGTTATGATGTCATATAGGGCAGTCTGTGCACAAACGCCACCCTCCCTCAGCATTTCGCTTGGGAGATCATCTCTGCCCGGTGCCTTTCCTGGTCTCAGACTCCGGATCGCCTTCAGTACTTCCTCAACAGATGGCACCTCAGCCGACGTACACACATACAGTGACACACACACATACATAGAGTGACACACACATTGCCGTACACACACATACACATGTGGACTGTCACACAGACATCCACTTGAGATATAAACACATGGCGTTGCACGCACATATATGGACGTACACACATACAGCGACTCACACACACACACCGACTCGCACACAGCAATACGTGGACTAAAACACACATTGACTTAAACACACATGTACTCACACACACACATATGGACTAAGACACACACACATGAACTTACACATACATAGACTGACACACACATAGCCCTACACACACATACACATATGGACTGTGACACACAGATATCTACTTTAGATACACAGACATGGATTAACACACATATGACCTCACACACAGACGCATTGACTTACACACACACATCGAGTGACACACACATGTATAGACTTACACACACATGTGGAGTAACACACACACATATGGACTGACATACACATCGATGTACACGCACACAGATCGACTGACACACACACATGGACTAACACACACACATAAACACTTTGACGTTGTCTGTTCGAAAAAGACACCCACATGGAGTTAAAGACACGCATGGCTCTACACGCACACACATATGAACTCAAAGACACAGACATGGACTCACACACACACACATCGACGGGCACAGCAATCCCCGATGATGGCACAGCTATCAGTTTCGCAGTACTACGTATGAGTAAATAGCGTGACGTGAGCGATGGAAACAATAGAAATGCATTTTAGAAATAAGCAGAAATCACAGACTGGCAGTAGACCGTGGCAGCGTTTTAAAAGCGCAGCAAAAAAGGGGAAATTGAGCAACCCAAAAATCAAAATAGAGTTTTGTGTACACAAATATAATTATTGTAACAAGTCAACTTGTTTCATAATGGTAAACAATGAACCTGAGTTGTTATCTTCACAAAAACATCATTATTGTAACATCTGTGAACTTGTTACATAATGTTGAACAATGAAGCTGAGTTTTTATCTGCACACAAACATTATTATTGTAATGTTTGTCAACTAATGTGTTTAACAATAGTAAACAATGGACTTGAGTTGTTAGTGTAAAAAGCAAGGAAATTTGTACTTACCATAGGCGTGTTGAGACCTTGTGCCATGCGCAGCCCCCGTCCTGGCCTACATTGGCGAGGCGGCGGAGTTGGCACGTTGCCAGGCTAGGGGCTGGGCCGCTACCCCCCTCCCAGCATCCCCCGCCCGTGCAAGAATAATGCTATGTAAGCAGTAAAATATTATTATCTACGGAGTCTGTAGTATAAACTGGACGCATCGTGTTGGGGGGGGGGGCGAAGAGGACATGACACTGTGAATAAATATCCGCAGCGTGATGTGTGTATGTGTTTGCTGTAAAACGCGTAAAAGAAAATGTCCCCCGTGAGCTGGAGCGAAGGCGCATCACTTGGCAGGGTCCGCCCCCCACGCAATTGGCTTCACTTGGTACGGTCGATGTCGCGCAATAAGTAAATAATGAATAATAGAAACGGCACAAATGTGTTAATTAAACTACTTTAAAGTTTACGGATGGGAAACGGAATAGCCTATTCCCACCACGGGCTTAGGGCGTGCCGGCTGGCAAATTATTTCGGTCTTAAACCCCACCGTCCTAGAGCCAAATCCCCCGCAAGCGCGAGCGCACGGAGACTTTTATATATAAGAAGTTATTTGTACATTGACATGCTGATCTCACAATACAATGGCCACCTCCGCAGCTTCGTCGTCATGGAGGTAGCTCTCCAATCTTACATTTACATGCAAATTTCTCACTTTAACATCACTAGCCCCACCCACTTCGCGTATGACCCTTGGGCTACACCCACTTCAAACCTTTGCAAACAGCCAAAACGCGTCCTCTAGGTCTAACACAGTTTGAGACTGACCTGGAAAGAAAGCTGTCTGGTGTGGACCAATCAGTTTCAAAGACAATGCATATACTGTCAGAGCATGTTTTTTTTTGCATTCTTACCACTAGTATATGTGGTTAATGCAGACATGATTCCTTGAAAAAGGTTTCAGTTTACTGTGTTTTAACATCTTAACACCTGTTTTGTTGCCAGAAAAAGGGGAGAACCTATTTCAAACCTCAATTCTGTTCACGTCTGCAGAATATTTTATGAAGTTTGTCATGTAAATATCCTCCTTCACTCTCATCTCAATATCTCACATTTTGCGTCTATCATTGTTATTATTAATAGGTTCCAATCATTGTTGCTATTTAGTGAAACAAATTATTTAACCACATCAACTGTCCACTTGAATCAGTGGTAATATAGTTATATTGTATTTATTCACAGGCAGTACCAAAACAAAAAAACAATGATATAAGTGTACCACGTGTTGATGTGGTGTCAAATAGAGTTCAGGTAAACTATACGCAGTATGCATGCACATTGAACACTCTTCATTTGTTCAGTATCTATGCTTGAAATTAAGTATGCTGTGGGATCCTTTCCGCGTAGACAGAAATAACTTAACTCCCATGTTCACTAATTCAGGACGACCATCAAAGCGAGGCATTGAAACTGATCCAAAAGAATAAGGATAAATTCAAGCAATGGATTGGAGCAGATCCATCGCACCTGATGAAATATTTCTAAGACTCACTTTCTATTCCATATGCGCCATTGGAACCTCATTTGCCAGTAAAAAAATATGATAATTGTTTTTTACCCTTCTACCTGGCAACAAAACTGACACCTTTTTTTACAAGGAGTCATGTTTGCATAGACCACAATACCTGCAGCCTTAATGCAAACAAAAAACATAAAAAACAATTATCATTCCATATGCAGTTCGCCAAGCAGCCAAGAACAAGCATGGAGAGGAGTGTGTGGAGCTCATACTGGACCACTTTTTCAGCCAAAAAGAGACGACGTTGTGGGACTGTGGAAAGCCCTCTATTATGTGAGAAATTAATATGAGCCATTATTGAGCTGGTTTCAGAAGCACGGTATGACCGACATTAATAATAAATCATGCATATGCATGGTTATGTACAACTTGCCATTGTAAATTTTCAAATTGGTTGAGTACCGTAATTAACATATATGTTGCTTGTGCCTTGACTCTGTTGGCACATTTTGGCAGAACAGGATAGTGAATGCCAAAACACAATTTGCATAAAAAGCTGAATGAACAAGTGCATTCAAAGCTGTGTTTGTCGCAGGTGAGTCTGTGCGGTCCATTCGAGAGAAGAAGTGGGATCTGAAGCTGTGGATCGGTAGAGACTGCCAGGATCTACTATCACAGCTGACGATTCAAAGAAACAATCCTACGAGGTTCTTCACTCGAGCCAAGGGCATGCATTACTACGAGGAGTGTGCAGAGCTAGTTTACCTATAAACGTCATTCTTTGTTTGTCTGTCCGTCTGTCCATCCGTCTGTCCCTCTGTGTACGCACGCTTGCGAGGGATTTGGCGCTCGAACTGTGGAGTTTAGGCCGAAAAAAAATTGCCGGGCGGCACGTCCTGAGTCTCGCGGTGGGAATAGGCTATTCCGTTTTTTGGTCCCTAAACTTGAAAGTGGTTTAATTATCGATTAAGTGCGATTTCTATTTTTATTTACTTTTTTCTGACCGGCACGACAAAGCACGCCGTTGCGCATGCGCTAAATGCTGACAGGCAAGTTGCCTCTGGCAACGCGCGCACGCTGTCGCTGGAGGGTGAGGGGATGTCTCACTCGCGTTAAAAATGCACACGCATTTACACGCGACGCTGAGGTAAATTCATCAAAGTTTCACGTCCTCGCCCCCCACCCAATGTGTGCACTTTCTATTATAGGGTCGGTAGATAATACAATTATAGCGATTAGACAGTATTATTGTAGCGCGGGGGGGGGGGGGGGTAACGGCCCAACCCCCAGCCTCGGCCGGTTGGGCAATCTAGGCAAGGCCGGAGGCTCTGCACGGTACTAGGCCTCGACACACCACTTTGTCAGGCGAGGACTTTGTGCTATAGAATCGATATACCCAGCGTTGCCCGGGGAAAAATACATTTAAAAACTTCTGAAAACTTTAAAACATAACATACCAATGAAAATAAAACTCAGTAATTAAAAATTAAACCCGAGCGCGCCAAGCATCGATTCTTTAATTCCTTTAGAATCGGCATATTCCCGTTTAATATAAGTTGGTTATAGAGTTTATATATACTGCTACTAACGGGAAATACCCGGCGAAAAAATATAAAAAACTTCTGAAAACTTGAAAGCATAACATATACAAATGAAGAGAAAACTCAATAATTAAAATGAAACCCAAGCGCGCTAAGATTCGATTCATTAAATGTAGACTGTAGAAATAGTTATTAAGCTGGGTGAGTGTAATGGAAGTCAGTAATGTAGACTGTAGCCTGGTTATTAAGCTGGGTGAGCATACTGGTGTTAAGCATCACTCATACGCGGATGATACGATTCTATTCACCGCCATCGATTCTAGCAATGCATCTGGATTCGAGAGGCTCTCGGAATGTACCACCGCCGTGCAACAATGGTTCACTGCACACAACCTAGCCCTTAATCCGAAAAAGTCAGTGGCCATCATGTTAGGTACCAAGCAACGTCTCAATTCAGCAGCACTCCCACACACATACACATCTTCGGTCACAGCGTCGCTCCTCCGCCCTCCGTTGTTATTGGAGGGTGACTGCCTCCAACTGGCCAGTAGCGTCCTTCAGGAGCCTCCTCCACAGTGGCCGATCTTGACACGGCTGGTACCAGTCATCCGCAAGTGGACTCAGCTCCAAGTCCTCCTGTAGCACATCACTCCATGTCTTCTCCAGCCCGTGCCGCACCCGTTTAGCCCCCTCGATCCGGCGGAACAAAAGCTGTTTAGGCATGCGGTGGCTGGCCATGCGGGCTACATGACTCAGGCAACGCAGCCTTGCCTGCCGGAGGTTTGTGAGCTCATCACACAATGCAGCCTGGTTAAACCCAGGATGGATCATAGGCAGGCCAGCCTAAATGTTTCTAACCGGCGAAGATGTTCCATTAGGGGGTCCAAGTTTCGCAAGCGTAGAGAAGGGATGGAATGACCGTGGCCGAGAAGACCTGAAGCTTCGTACAGAGTGATAGACCAGGTAGCTTCCACACAGCATTACGCAGCCAATGAAAAGATACTGCAGCTCGACTGATTCGGAGTGAGACCTCTGCTGTTAAACCGGAGCCGGTCATTAGCACACTGCCCAGGGAAACTCTCCACTGTCTCCACAACTGCCCCATCACCAATTGGGAGTTGTCGGATGGAGTGTCCGATGGTACAAAATAGCCAGGCAGGTGCTTAGCTTTGGTTGGGCTGATGGTAAGGCCCCACCTGTTGGTGGCAAGCTCCAGGTTCAGCAGCAGCACCTCGAACTCCTCCTCCGAGTGAGCAGCCATTAGCAGATCATCGGCATACATAACGTGGTTGAGCAATAGGGAGCCACCCTTGACTGCACCCGGGCATCGATCAGCCTCCCATTGTATCTGTAGCAGATGGGAATTTTTCTGGTACAGGCATTGAAGGCTCGACGAACTACGTTCAATGTGAGAGCCAGAGGACATCCCTGTTGCACCCCAAGGTGTAAAGGGAATGGCTCTGACGCGAGGCCGCTCACCATCATGAAGGTCCATAAGGATGGTGATTAGTGGGTTCGGGACTCGGAAAGCACGAAGAGCAACCCAGAGGCCAGGCCTACTGATGGTATCATAGGCCTTGAGCAGGTCAATAAAGCACACACATGGACTAAGATGCGCACATGGACCTACAGACACGCAAAGAAATGGAGTTACACTGACTAACATGGAGGCATGCACACACAGCGACTAACACACACGCACATGGACTGATACACACACACACATATGGACTCACACACACATAGACATGCACTTGAGATACGCACACATGGAGTTACACACATACATCGACGTACACACATACAGTGACACATACATAGAGTGACACACACATTGCCGTACACACATACACATGTGGACTGTCACACAGACATCCACTTGAGATATACACACATGGCGTTGCACGCACATATATGGACGTACACACATACAGCGACTCACACACACACACACGACTCGCACACAGCAATACGTGGACTAAAACACACATTGACTTAAACACACATGTACTCATACACACACATATGGACTAAGACACACACACATGAACTTACACATACATAGACTGACACACACATAGCCCTACACACACATACACATATGGACTGTGACACAGATATCTACTTTAGATACACAGACATGGATTAACACACATATGACCTCACACACAGACGCATTGACTTACACACACACATCGAGTACACACACATGTATAGACTTACACACACATGTGGAGTAACACACACACATATGGACTGACATACACATCGATGTACACGCACACAGATCGACTGACACACACACATGGACTAACACACACACATAAACACTTTGACGTTGTCTGTTCGAAAAAGACACCCACATGGAGTTAAAGACACGCATGGCTCTACACGCACACACATATGAACTCAAAGACACAGACATGGACTCACAAACACACATCGACGGGCACAGCAATCCCCGATGATGGCACAGCTATCAGTATCGCAGTACTACGTATGAGTAAATAGCGTGACGTGAGCGATGGAACAATAGAAATGCATTTAAGAAATAAGCAAAATCACAGACTGGCAGTAGACCTGGCAGCGTTTTAAAAGCGCAGCAAAAAAAGGGGAAATTGAGCAACCCAAAAATCAAAAAAGAGTTTTGTGTACACAAATATAATTATTGTAACAAGTCAACTAGTTTCATAATGGTAAACAATGAACCTGAGTTATCTTCACAAAAACATCATTATTGTAACATCTGTGAACTTGTTACATAATGTTGAACAATGAAGCTGAGTTTTTATCTGCACACAAACATTATTATTGTAATGTTTGTCAACTAATGTGTTTAACAATAGTAAACAATGGACTTGAGTTGTTAGTGTAAAAAGCAAGGAAATTTGTACTTACCATAGGCGTGTTGAGGCCTTGTGCCATGCGCAGCCCCCGTCTGGCAGAGTTGGCACGTTGCCAGGCTAGGGGCTGGGCCGCTACCCCCCCTCCCCAGCATCCCCGCCCGTGCAAGAATAATGCTATGTAAGCAGTAAAATATTATTATCTAAGGAGTCTGTAGTATAAACTGGACGCATCGTGTTGGGGGGGGGGGGCGAAGAGGACATGACACTGTGAATAAATATCCGCAGCGTGATGTGTGTATGTGTTGGCTGTAAAACGCGTAAAAAAAATGTCCCCCGTGAGCTGGAGCGAAGGCGCATCACTTGGCAGGGTCCCCCCCCCCCCACGCAATTGCGTCACTTGGTATGGTCGATGTCGCGCAATAAGTAAATAATGAATAATAGAAACGGCACAAATGTGTTAATTAAACTACTTTAAAGTTTACGGATGGGAAAACGGAATAGCCTATTCCCACCACGGGCTTAGGGCGTGCCGGCTGGCAAATTGTTTCGGTTTTAAGCCCAACCGTCCGAGAGCCAAATCCCCCGCAAGCACGAGCGCACGGAGACTTTTATATATTAAGATGCTTCCATCTAAACTTTATTCTCTTACATCACACGAGGATACACCGTACTATATACTGCCATAGATAAACCCAACATTAAATTATATACTGTATTGCTATAAACCACTGCATAACAATCTTATTTGACAGACAACCATCACAGTTTTACCATGTCTAGTGGTGGTCTCCCTGTTACAGGTTGAGTCACAAACCGCACCTCTCCATAACAAAGGCTCAGCCTTTGTTATGCAGTCTATTCTTAGTCTTAAGCCTCACCTTACCATATTAATAAAAGTATGCGGCCCTTGCTCCACCACCTCCTCCAACCATTATATAAACGGAGTGGTGGCTTCTGCAATCTCTCATTTACTTGATACAGCTGTCGTGGCTGTGACGGTACCACCTGAAGACGGAAGCTTGTGTTGCCTCCGAAACGTCGTGATTTTTTATTTTATTTTACTTTTTAATGTTTTTTACCTACGTGACTTTACCGAAAAAACCTAACAATATGACTCACCCATTGACACGACGGTCAATGGTACAGTGTATAATAACAAATAGTATAACATTTATATGCTTAATACAATGTACAAAGTAATATATAGTATCGTAATTGTATAGTAAACATATAGCAGTGTGATACACATTAGGGTGGGTAAAATAATACATAGTGTTATATTAAAATGTATAAGGTTTTATAGCAATACAGTATATAAATTAATGTTGGGTTTACCTATGGCAGTATATAGTACGGTGTATGCTCGTGTGATGTAAGAGAATAAAGTTTAGATGGAAGCATATTATATAATTTTTACGACGTAGAATTGTAATGTATTACTTGCTGTTAGTAACTCAGCTTATTGTAGAGTATAGTAAGTATACTGATGATGCTATGCAGTTTATACTTTAGTTTTTTATGTAGTTTATACTTTAGTTTTCTACGTGGTTGTTTAGTAACTGCAGCTACATACTATTAACATTCCTTTCCTTTGTTAATGCTACTCCCTGCACCCTCCCTTGGTGCTGCTGATCCTGCATAATGCATGGGCATAATATGACTTTGAAACCCCCCGCCCACCTCCTACGCATTTTCCATGAATATGCTAAATTCCTCTTGATATGCACATTCTTTTTGTTAAGGCGCTCTTCCACCTCCAACCCAGCTTATATATAAGCTCCTAGCTTGGCAGTGTCTCATTCTTCACCTGAAGACGGCTGCTTGCGTTGTAGCCGAAACGTCGTGAGAATTATTTAATTTAATTATGTTTTATTTTATTATTTTATTACTTCCCTTCTACGTGACTTTACCGAAAGAACCAAGAAGATGAATCCCTGCAGTCACGAAAGCTTTAAATCGAAACTGTACATATAGTTATTAAGCTGGGTGAGTGTACTGGCAGTCTATAATGGAGACTGTAGCCTGATTATTAAGTAAAGTATCAGGTACCAACACAGTCAGTATGCACTCCTGTAATCATAGCAGGTACCACGACAGCAGTATGCACTGCTGTAATCATAGCAGGTACCACCACAGTCAGTATGCACTGCTGTTATCATTGCAGGTACCAACACAGTATGCACTGCTGTAGTCATAGCAGGTACCACCACAGCAGTATGCTCTGCTGTAGGCATAGCAGGTACCACCACAATCAGTATGCACTGCTGTAATCATAGCAAGTACCACCACAGCAGTATCCACTGCTGTAGTCATAGCAGGTACCACCACAATCAGTATGCGCTGCTGCAATCATAGCATGGACCACCACAGCAGTATGCACTGCTGTAATCATAGCAGGTACCACCACAGCCAGTATGTACTGCTGTAATCATAGCAGGAACCACCACAGCAGTATGCACTGCAGGTACCAACACATTATACACTGGTGTAGTCATAGCAGGTACCACCACAGTCAGTATGCACTACTGTAATCACAGCAGGTACCACCACAGTCAGTATGCACTGCTGTAATCATAGCAGGTACCACCACAGCAGTATGCACTGCTTTAATCTTAGCAGGTTCCATCACAGCAGTATGCACTGCTGTAATCATAGCAGGTACCACCACAGCAGTATGTACTGCTGTGATCATAGCATATACCAACACAGTATGCACTGCTGTAGTCATAGCAGGTACCACCACAGCAGTATACACTGTTGTAATCATAGCATGTACCACCACAGCAGTATGCACTGCTGTAATCATAGCAGGTTTCACCACAGCAGTATGTGTAGTGGTGGTGTTGACGTGCGCCGACAGTGATGGATCACGGGCGCGGGTTGGGCACGCGATGTGGGCGTGGTATGAACGCGCGCGCCGGTGGTGAGGCGCGCTGACACAAGCTGGGAAAAGAGGATCGTAGCCAGCGCGCAGTGATTGGTCAAATAAGATGGGTGCTCTCAGCGACGTCCGCAGGAGGTGCATAAAGGGAGACGCGCGAGAGCACTCGTGGTCAGTGTTAACCAGTTGAAGACGAAGACGGAGTGGAGGAGGTAGTGGCCCGAGACCCCTAGTCCCGCCGTCCTTGTCAGGACCGGGGCCCTGTGTGGCTCGGAGCCGAGACTGGGGAACCCGTAGTCCGACGCCCGCGTGGGTCGGGACGGTGGTACCCAGAGCCGAGACGGACACCCCAGCCGGGTGTGTTCCGGAAGGCTACGGGGCGTAAGAGCCCGTGTCAGTATAGCTAAGTGGGTGTTAGTCACCCGAGTAGCTGAGTGGGTGTTAGTCACCCGAGTAGCTGAGTGGGTGTTAGTCACCCGAGTAGCTGAGTGGGTGTTAGTCACCGAGTAGCTGAGTGGGTGTTAGTCACCCGAGTAACTAAGTGAGTGTTAGTCACCCGTGTAACAGTTTGGTGTTAAATAAAAGAGTGTGCTACCCGTGAAGTCGTCTCCCGCCGAGTTACTACTTTACAACTGGCGTCAGAAGTAAACCTGTCTTCAAGAAGAATGGACACAAGGAAGACTTCTCGTACCCACGTGCAAGATCGGGGAGACGACGGCGTACCGGAGACACCAACCTCGGGAGGAGAGGACGAGGAGTTGCCGCCAATGCAGCACTTCGCGGAAATGGCCGATGCTCCGCTTGCCTCCGACACCAGCCTGCAGGACGCACACTCCCGCCTGGCGGAGTTGCTGCTCGCCGCCGCTGCGATTTTGGCGGAAATCTCCGTTCCAGCGGGCGGAGGGATGGCTGCGGGGTTGGAGGAGGCGGCGCGGCTGGAGGGATCCCGCCAGAAGGCGCTTCGCGCCAAAAGTTTTGAAGTTGGCGCCATTTTTGAGGGTCCGCCACCGGTTGGCGGAAACGCGGACACCACGTGGCCAGAGATCTCCACACAGCGCAGCCCGCGTCATCGGCGCGCGCCGGAGCTCTCCATTATGCGCCTGCAGACGGAGCCGACATTTTCTGCAACCACAGCGGCGCGCGGGAAAATCGTTCCGACGACGATCGAGTCCTCCAGCAACGATTGCCCGCGCTGTCGGTGTTCAAGGCAGACGGGGGCGACTGGGGAGCCTTCCAGCGAAGGTTCCTCGCACATCAAGAAATGTCGGGGTGGTCCGACACCACTGCCCTACGCGCGCTGCCAGCGATGCTCGACGACGACGCGCTTGCAGCCTTCACATTTGCCCGAGGTCGTCCCGCTCAACGCTCCAGGCCGCGCTACACCTGATGGCTAAGGTGTTCGGGCCACCCTCGACCTGTCGCCACCAGTTCTACGATCGGCGGAAGGTGGTTGGAGAAACAACGCTCGCCTATCGCACGGCGCTGCTCGCCCTGGCGGACTCAGCTTTTCCCCGCATGGACAAGGAGGGGAAGGACGCCATGGTGACAGAGCAGCTGCTGGCGTTGGCTCACGGATTGAAAGTTCCCATTAATACGGCGGACAAAATGGACATCTGCTCCCTGGGGATTGCCACAAGTATTCACGCTTACGAAGTCCTAAAGCGAAAGCCGACGGTCGTCTGCGCATCGGTGGGGACGGGGCACCGGCCGCCACGATCATCGGACCTCAGCCTGCTGTGCCTCGGGAGGAGGCCTTCGCTGCTTCAAGACCGGGGGAGTGGAGAACGGGAGGTCGTTCACCCACACGTTCATCCGCAAGCTGGAGCAACCGAAACCTACGACGTCCCTCGTCGTCTGCTACAACTGCGGCCTTCGGGGCCACGTCGCGTCCGGGTGCCGGGCCCCGCGTCAGCGCACCGCGGGACCACGTCCGGACGACGACCAGGGCCTCAAGACATCCAGCTGAACCCGGCAAGTCGCGGCACCTCACACGTTCGGTCCACATGCACTGCACGTTCGGGTCGCCGCTTAGCGGTGGGGGACCGCGTATGGGCACCGGGGGTCGGTTCGGCGAGAGGGGTCCGTATACGGCCCGAAAGCAGTCGAATGGTCCGAATTGGCCCACAGGATAGTGGCTGCGTCGGCCGGGTCGTCCGTGGTAATGGGGTACATTGACGGGGTTGAGGTCCGGGTGCTTGTGGACACGGGTGCGTCGGCCACTATCATTTCGGACCTTATTTATAACATTCTTCCCGTCCAATGTCGACCCCTTCTGCCGGTGGACGTACCATTTTACGCGGCGAACGGGGGATCTTTGGAATCATCGGCCAGATTCGGGCGACTATTTGTATTGGCGATATAAATTGGCGGGTCCTATTTTTGTATCATCATCGTTGGCCGTTCCTTGTTTACTAGGCACGGACTTTCTGTCTAAAATGCCCATCAAAATTCTCATAGACCAGGCCTGCATTGAGCTTCCGTCGGGACGGCGGGTTGAGTTTTTGAAGAGTCCTACTAAGATACGCACGGTTTGTGCGACGGTGCAGGCGCTGGCAACCCGGACTGTACGGGTGCCCCGGGATCGCAAATGTTGGTACCCCTTCGGTTGAGAAAACCCCTCGGGTAGATGCGGCGGCACAGGGAGTTCTGTTGGGGCCGTCTAACAGAGCTAAAGGGGGCCTCGACTTAGCGGTGGCCCAGACCATGGTGAGGGGGGACAGTGAGCCGTTCGTTATGGTCCTGAATACGGGGTCGCGGCCGGCCGTGATTACGCAGGGAACGGTGCTGGCTCACGCCGCGCCGCTACCCGTCGAGGAACAGCTCGTTGCTCACGCCGATTCGAGTGCCGATACGCATCCTCAAAGTGAGGAGGGGACGGAGTGGTTGGACTCGTTGTGTGCCGGGTCCAGTAACTTGTCCAGTGTGCAGTTGGGTGCATTGAGGGCCTTGCTACTCGAGTTCGCTGACGTGTTTAGCAGGCACAAGTACGATATTGGCTGCACGGACTGTTGCGCCACCACATAGCTACTGGGACGCGGCCCCTATTCGACAGAATCCCTTCCGGCTCAGTCCAGCCGAGAAGGAGCATGTGCAGTCGGCGGTTAATGACATGTTGGCGGCCGACATCATTGCGCCCTCTTCCAGTCCGTGGGGTGCTCCTATCGTCTTGGTTAAGAAACAGGATGAGTCCTTGCGGTTCTGTGTCGATTTCCGCCGCCTAAACAAAATCTCAATGGCCGATGCGTATCCGCTCCCAGGATGGATGAGTCGCTGGATGCCTTGGCGGGAGCACAGTTTTTTTCGACGCTCGATTTGCTTTCGGGATTTTGGCAATTGCCCCTCGATGACGAATCGAAACCAAAAACCGCTTTCCGGACACCGGGAGGCCTATTTGAATTCAACCGATTGCCCATGGGTTTACATTCCGCTCCTGCCACTTTCCAGAGGCTCATGGAATTGGTTTTGTCAGGCCTCCAATGGGACACCTGTTTGATTTACCTCGATGATATCATCGTTTTCAGCCGGACTTTTGAGGAGCACCTCCAGCGACTAAGAGCGGTGTTCCTCAGGATGCGTTCCGCTAAGCTTAAATTTAAACGGCTAAATGTTTTCTGCTTCGGGAATCAGTCAGGTATTTGGGCCATATCGTTAGCCGTTCAGGGATCTCAACGGACCCTGCTAAGACGCAATGCGTCAGCTCATGGCCAACGCCGACCTCTGTCACTGAAGTCCGCAGCTTCATAGGATTCGCCTCCTATTACCGTCGTTTTGTCAAGCAGTTTGCCACCATAGCCAGGCCCCTGCACGCTTTGACGGCTAAAGGGGTGCGGTTTCACTGGGGGCCGGAAGAGGAGGCCGCGTTCTGCTCCCTTCGTGACGCCTTGGTGCAAGCTCCCCCTTGTGTTACCCGATTTCACGCAACCGTTTGTGCTCGACACGGATGCCAGTAACACGGGTATCGGGGAGTGCTCTCACAGGTGGTCGGGGGGTCGAACGGGTGGTCGCCTACGGTAGCAGGGTCTGTCCCCCGCGGAACAACGCTACTGCGTGACACGTCGTGAATTGCTGGCGATTGTGTTTTTTATACAGCATTTCAGGCCGTATCTTTATGGCCGTCATTTTACGATTCGCACGGACCATGCGGCTCTCCAATACGCTATGCGGGTGGCGCAGCCATCCGGCCAATTGTCCGATGGTTGGAGGTCCTTCAGGACTACCAATTCACGACGATTTACCGCAAGGGTTTGCGCCACTCGAATGCGGATGCATTGTCGCGTTGCCGCCGCGTACAAAATGCGCATGTCTGTTAGGATCGGCGCGGTGTAAACCCTCTGTCGCTGTCCCCGCGGAAGTTGTGCTCGCTGCCACGGATACTACGGGGTCGACGCTCCACGGGGAGGGACTCGCTGTTAGCGTTGCCTCTCATCGAGTGGGGCCGTCTGCAAATGGCCGACAGCTCCCTACTCACGCTACGTCGGAAGGTTGACGATCCCGAGGGAGGGGAAACGCGGGTCGGTTCCTGGTGTGCAGACAGGGCCTCTTGATGAGGTGGACAACATGTCCCGGCGTCACGTGCTCGTGGTGCCGTTTGCTATGCGGGGTAGGGTCGTCCTGGCTGCCATGAACGACTCATGCATCTGGGGTTTCACAAACGCTCGCCCTCATTCAGCGAGACTACTATTGGCCGGGGATGGGCAACGACGTGGCGAACATTCTTAAGGGATGTGTAGGGTGCGCCCAAAGAAAACCGCCACCAATAGCGGCTAATCCACCGCTGCAATCCATTCAGGTTTCGCGCACAAACGAATTGGTCGCGCTAGACATCTTGGGCCCTTTCCGTTACACCTCGGGGAAATAAGTTTCTGCTGGTTGGCGTAGAGTACTTCAACCGCTGGCCCATGGCATGGCCACTCGCCAACCAGTCGGCTGCGGCAGTGGCGGACGCCTTTGTCCAAGGTTATGTTTTGGACAAAGGCCCCCAACGCTTGCTGACGGATCAAGGAAAAAATTTTCGAGCGTTTTGTTGCGCGAGGTGTGCGACCTGTTGGGTACAAAGAAAGTACGTACCTCCCCGTACCACCCGCAGACTGACGGTATGGTTGAACGTCTGAACAGGACGATTACGTCTATGCTGTGCCAACAGGTATGCGACGACCAGGTGGATTGGGACTTACAGGTACGGGGTACTAGCGGCCTATCGAATGGCCCTCATGCGGCGACGGGGTTTTCTCCATTTTTTCTGATGTATGGGCGGGAGGCCGATCCGGCCATGAACGTCCAACTGGGGATTTCCCAGCCACGTGCAAAATCTAAATTGGCAGACCATATCAAGTTTAATATCGCCAGATTGGCTGAAGCGCGAGAGGCTGCGAGATTGAATTCGCGGTCTCGGCAGATCGCGAACGAGCGATTGCATGGACGGAAGGTGCATACGCACGATTGGGAACCGGGCGATAAGGCCTGGCTGCATTGTCCACACGCACCGTTGGCTACGTCCCCAAACTGTTGAGACCATGGAGGGGACCAGTGGAAATTGTGCGGGTTGCACGACCCCAGAGTATACAGATTAAATGGGGAAGACGCCGTTGGTACGTGCACCCCTCCGACTGAAACCTACGCGGCGCCGCGTGACCCGTTTTGTGCCGTGACGACCGAGCGTGTGATGTGACCGTCGACTCGGGAGGGATGTGTCGCAGGCTGATCCTCACGTGTCTCCACCTGACCCACCCCACGTGTCTCGGACCTGACGGCTGTTGACCGTCGGGAACCGGAACCCGCGGCTCGCGCAGAGCCCNGATGCCTGGCCCATGCCCTCCTGAACTGCCGGCGTCACCGGATGGCCAACCGCGTCTGGTGCCGTACGACGGACCGGCAAGGCGGACTCGGGCTAGGACGCAACACTTTTCATGAAAAAAAAAAAAAAATTCTTTTTTTGGTTAAAACCCGACCTCGCCGCCGTGTTCCCCTCTGCCGGGTAATGTCCCGTTCAAGGACGCTCGGACAGATTGGGACGCTGCACGAGTCGGTGAGAAAAGAAGAGAAAAAGAATAAAGAAATTTTTTTTATTACTCTTGCTGCATACACATTATCGTTGACTCTCGCCGGATTGTACATATTGTTCTTGCTGTGGGTGTGGCGGTTGCTGGTTTTTGCGGATTGCGGTGTTCATGTTGTGTTGTTATGGTTTTGTTGTTATGTTACGGGGCACACATAGGGGGAGGGGGTGTTGTATATTTTGTTAGCAGCCGGGTCGGCTGCGAGCTATGTGGTAGGGGTGATGTAGTGGTGGTGTTGACGTGCGCCGACAGTGATGGATCACGGGGCGCGGGTTGGGCACGCGTGTGGGCGTGGTATGAACGCGCGCGCCGGTGGTGAGGCGCGCTGACACAAGCTGGGAAAAGAGGATCGTAGCCAGCGCGCAGTGATTGGTCAAATAAGATGGGTGCTCTCAGCGACGTCCGCAGGAGTGCATAAAGGGAGACGCGCGAGAGCACTCGTGGTCAGTGTTAACCAGTTGAAGACCGAAGACGGAGTGGAGGAGGTAGTGGCCCGAGACCCTAGTCCCGCCGTCCTTGTCAGGACCGGGGCCCTGTGTGGCTCGGAGCCGAGACTGGGGACCCGTAGTCCGACGCCCGCGTGGGTCGGGACGGTGGTACCCAGAGCCGAGACGGACACCCCAGCTGGGTGTGTTCCGGAAGGCTACGGGGCGTAAGAGCCCGTGTCAGTATAGCTGAGTGGGTGTTAGTCACCCGAGTAGCTAAGTGGGTGTTAGTCACCCGTGTAGCTGAGTGGGTGTTAGTCACCCGAGTAGCTGAGTGGGTGTTAGTCACCCGAGTAGCTGAGTGGGTGTTAGTCACCCGAGTAGCTGAGTGGGTGTTAGTCACCCGAGTAACTAAGTGAGTGTTAGTCACCCGTGTAACAGTTTGGTGTTAAATAAAAGAGTGTGCTACCCGTGAAGTCGTCTCCCGCCGAGTTACTACTTTACATATGCATGTTGTAATCAAGCAGGTACACCACAGCAGTATGCACTGCTGTAGTCATAGCAGGTACCACCACAATCAGTAGGCACTGCTGTAATCATAGCATGTACCACCACAGCAGTATCCACTGCTGTAATCATAGCAGGTACTACCACAGCTGTTTCCACTGCTGTCATCATAGCAGGTACCACCAGTTAGTATGCACTGCTGTAATCATAGCAGGTACCACCACAGTATGTACTGCTGTAATCATAGCAGGTACCACCACAGTCAGTATGCACTGCTGTTATCATTGCAGGTGCCACCACAGCAGTATGCACTACTGTAATCATAGCAGGTACCACCACAGTGAGGATGCACTGCTGCAACCATAGCAGGTACCACCACAGCAGTATGCACTGCTGTTATCATTGCAGGTGCCACCACAGTCAGTATGCACTGCTGTAATCATAGCAAGTACCACCACAGCAGTATGCACTAATGTAATCATAGCAAGTACCACCACAGCAGTATGCACTGCTGTAATCATAGCAGGTGTAATNCGGGCGTAAACGGCCTCGCGGTATGACGTAATGGGGGGGGGGGGGGGAGTTGGGNCACTGGGGAGAATCTTAGGAGGAACCGGAAGAGCGGGAGGAAGTGTAAGAATAATAACGGGAACCACNCAGGCAGTGTGGAAGNTGGCGTGATTACCACAGGAGGGACTCGGCACCGTTGGCCAGCGGTGTCCGGGCACGGGGAAGACGAGAGCCGCAGTGTGCGGAGAAGCATNAGAGGNTGCAGACCAGAGGCAGAAAGCACTGCGGAGCTGCATCGGGAGCAGGGAAAAGGCTACGTGAGCAACCAGCAGACGGGATGCCGAGCAGTAGAGAAAGCTCTGAGCGAGGCGCCGTGCGGGGCGAAGTTGTACGACCCAAATAAAGGACATCGGAGACAGACACAGTAAGAGTCCTTTATTACAGCAGGTACCATCGAAGCAGTATCCACTGCTGTAATCATTGCAGGTACCACCACAGCAGTATGCACTGCTGTAATCATAGCAGGTACCACAGCATGTACTGCTGTAATCATAGCAGGTACCACCAGTCAGTATGCACTGCTGTAATAGCAGGTACCACCACAATATGCACTGCTGTNATCATAGCAGGTACCACCACAGCAGTATGCACTGCTGTTATNATCAGGCACAACCACAGCAGTATGCACTGCTGTAATCATAGCAGGCACCACCAGAATATGCACTGCTGTAATCATAGCACGTACCACCACAGCAGTATCCACTGCTGTAATCATAGCAGGTACCACCACAGCAGTTTCCATTGCTGTCATCATTGCAGGTATCACCACAGTTAGTATGCACTGCTGTATCATAGCAGGTACCACCACAGCATGCACTGCTGTAATCATAGCAGGTACCACCACAGCAGTATGCACTACTGTAATAATAGCAGGTACCACCACAGTGAGGATGCACTGCTGTAATCATAGCAGGTACCGCCAGCAGTATGCACTGCTGTCATCATAGCAGGTACCACAGTCATTATGCACTACTGTAATCATAGCAGGTACCACCACAGCAGTATGCCCTGCTGTAATAGCAGGTACTACCACAGTACCAACACAGTATGCACTGCTGTAATCATAACAGGTACTTCCACAGCAGTATGCAATGCTGTATTCATAACAGGTACGTCCACAGAGTATGCACTGCTGTATTCATAGCAGGTACCACCACAGCAGTATGCACTGCTGTTTTCATTGCAGGTGCCACCACAGCAGTATGCACTACTGTAATCATAGCAGGTACACCACAGCAGTATGCACTGCTGTAATCATAGCAGGTACCACCAAGNCAGTATTCACTGCTGTAATCATAGCAGGTACCACCACAGCAGTATGCACTGCTGTTTTCATTGCAGGTGCCACCACAGCAGTATGCACTACTGTAATCATAGCAGGTACCACCACAGCAGGATGCACTCTGTAATAGCAGGTACCACCACAGCAGTATGCACTGCTGTAATCATAGCAGGCACCACCACAGCAGTATGCACTGCTGTAATCATAGCAGGTACCACCACAGTATTGCTGTAATGCACTGCTGTAATCATAGCAGGTACCACCACAGCAGTATGGACTGCTGTAATCATAGCAGGTACCAACACAGTATGCACTGCTGTTATCATTGCAGGTGTCACAACAATATGCACTACTGTAATCATAGCAGGTACCACCAGCATATGCACTGCTGTAATCATAGCAGGAACCACCAGNCAGTATGCACTGCTGTAATCATAGCAGGTACCACCACAATATGCACTGCTGTGATCATAGCAGGTACCACCACAGCAGTATGCACTGCTGTATAATAGCAGGCACAACCACAGATGCACTGCTGTAATCATCAGGCACCACCAGAATATGCACTGCTGTAATCATGTACCACCACAATATCCACTGCTGTAATCATAGCAGGTACCACACAGCAGTTTCCATTGCTGTCATAGCAGGTATCACCACAGTAGTATGCACTGCTGTAATATCAGGTACCACCACAGCATGCACTGCTGTAATCATAGCAGGTACCAACAGCAGTATGCACTACTGTAATAATAGCAGGTACACCACAGTATGCACTGCTGTAATAATAGCAGGTACCGACAGCAGTATGCACTGCTGTCATCATAGCAGGTACCAACAATGCACTACTGTAATCATAGCAGGTACCACCACAATATGCCCTGCTGTAATAGCAGGTACTAAGCAGTATGCACTGCTGTAATCATAACAGGTACTTCCACAATATGCAATGCTGTATTCATAACAGGTACGTCCACAGCAGTATGCACTGGTGTATTCATAGCAGGTACCACCAGCAGTATGCACTGCTGTTTTCATTGCAGGTGCCACACAGCAGTATGCACTACTGTAATCATAGCAGGTACCACCAGCAGTATGCACTGCTGTAATCATAGCAGGTACACCAAAGCAGTATTCACTGCTGTAATCATTGCAGGTACACCACAGCAGTATGCACTGCTGTAATCATAGCAGGTACCACCACAGCAGTATGCACTGCTGTTTTCATTGCAGGTGCCACCACAGTCAGTATGCACTACTGTAATCATAGCAGGTACCACCAGCAGGATGCACTCCTGTAATTATAGCAGGTACCACCACAGCAGTATGCACTGCTGTAATCATAGCAGGCACCACCAGCAGTATGCACTGCTGTAATCATAGCAGGTACCACAACAGTATGCACTGCTGTAATCATAGCAGGTACCACCACAGTCATATGGACTGTGTAATCATAGCAGGTACCACCAGCAGTATGCACTGCTGTTATCATTGCAGGTACAACAGCAGTATGCACTACTGTAATCATAGCAGGTACCACCAGCGTATGCACTGCTGTAATCATAGCAGGTACCACACAGTATGCACTGCTGTAATGGTATACACTGCTGTTATGGTACCACNACANCANTACACTGCTGTAATGGTATAACANCAGTATGCACTGCTGTAATCATAGGAACCAACAGTCACTGCTGTATGCACTGCTGTAATCATAGCAGGTACCAACACAGTATGCACTGCTGTTTTCATTGCAGGTGCCACCACAGCAGTATGCACTGCTGTAATTAGCAGGCACCACCACAGCAGTATGCACTGCTGTAATCATAGCAGGTATCACCACATGCACTGCTGTAATCATAGCAGGTACCACACAATCTGGACTGCTGTAATCATAGCAGGTACCACACACAGTATGCACTGCTGTAATCAAAACAGGTACCACCAGNCAGTATGCACTGCTGTAATCATAGCAGGTACCACCACANCAGTATGCACTGCTGTAATCATAGCAGGTACCACCACAAGTATGCACTGCTGTCGTGAAAGCAGGTACCACCGCAGCAGTATGCACAGCTGTAGTCATAGGATACCACCACAGCAGTATCCACTGCTGTAATCATAGCACGTACCACACAGTATGCACTGTTGTAATCATAGCAGGTGCGACCTCAGCATGCACTGCTGTTATAGCAGGTACCACCACAGCATGCACTGCTGTAATCATAGCAGGCACCACCAGCAGTATGCACTAACTGTGATGCATAGCAGGTACCACTTCAGTCGGTATGCACTGCTGTAGTGATACTGCTATAGAGTTGGTAGATACTGCTATATTGAGNTAGTAGATACTAAANCAGTCAGTATATACCACTACAGTCAGTCAATACTGCTACAGTCAGTATATACTACTACGGTGAGTAACTACTAGAGTCAGTAGATACTACGTTAAAGTGAGTAGATACTGCTATAGAGTTAGTAGTTACTACTATGTCAGTGGATACTACTATAGTCAGCAGATACTACTATACAGTTAGTCGTTCCTACTATAGAGTCGGTAGATACTACTGTAGGCAATAAATACTACTACGGTCAGTAGTTACTACAGTCAGTAAATCCTACTACACAGTCAGTAGCTACTACTGGCTCAGTAGATACTACTGNACAGTCAGTAGATACAACTGCAGAGTCAATAGATACTACTTACTCTGTTGTATGTAGGTGTGTCGGTATATATACCTACGCGGGGTAAAGATATTTTTNGAGGGGTGGGTCCACAATTTCGGAAATTTTTTACATCAACTATTTACCCACACTTTCTTTAACTTTTTGGACTTTTGCAAGCCTATAATAATTTTGTTGGTGGAGAAATGGACAAGCAGCCACCAGGCTTTCACAATACCTTAGTATCTGTGTGTATATGTAAGGTTTTTAAGAGAAGTTTTGAAATATATTTTCACCGGGCAACGCCGGGTACTTCCCGCTAGTTTTATATATTAAAGTCTCCTCGCGCTCGCGCTTGCGGGGATTTGGCTCTTGGACGGTGCCCTTGACGTAGAAAAGTAGTTTCATTAACACTTTTGTGCCGTTTCTATTTTTTATCATTTACTTATTGCGCGACATCGACCGTACCAACTGACGCAATTGCGTAAGGGGGGGGCAGACCCTGCCAAGTGCTGCGCATTCGCTCGAGCTCACGGGGGACATTTCCTTTACGGGTTTTACAGGCAATACATACACACATAACGCTGCGGATATTTCTTCACAGTGTCATGTCCTCTTCGCCCCCCCCAACACGATGCGTCCAGTTTATACTACAGACTCCCTAGATAATAATATTTTACTGCTTACATACCATTATTCTTGCACGGGCGGGGATGCTGGGGGGGGGGGTAGCGGCCCAGCCCCAGCCTGCCAACGTGCCAACTCCGCCGCCAGGCCAGGACGGGGGCTACGCATGGCACAAGGCCTCAACACGCCTATGATAAGTACAAATTTCCAAGCTTCTTACGCTAACTCAAGTCCAATGTTTACTATTGTTAAACATTAGTAGACAAACATTACTATAATAATGTGTGTGCAGATAAAAACTCACCTTCATTGCTTACTATTATCAAACAAAAACGTTGCCAGATTTTACAATAATTATCTTTGTGTGCACATAACAACTCTGCTTCATTGTTTACTATTATTAAACGAATCAGTTGCCAAATCTTACTATAATTATGTTTGTGTGCAGATAATAACTCACATTCATTGCTTTCTATTTTGAAACAAACAAGTTGACAGATGTTACAATAATAATGTTTGTGTGCAAATAACAACTCCGGTTCATTGTTTACCATTATGAAACAAGTTGACAGATGTTACAATAATGATGTTTGTGTGCAGATAACAACTCAGGTTCATTGTTTACCATTATGAAACTTGCAGACGATTTAAAGTTTTCACTGAGGGATTCATCTTCTTGGTTCTTTCGGTAAAGTCACGTAGAAGGGAAGTAATAAAATAATAAAAATAAAACATAACAAAACAATTCTCACGACGTTTCGGCCACAACGCAAGCAGCCGTCCTCAGGTGAAGAATGAGACAATGCCAAGCTAGGAGCTTATATATAAGCTGCGTTGGAGGTGGAAGAAAGAGCGCCTTAACAAAAGAATGTGCATATGAAGAGGAATTTAGCATATACATGGAAATGCGTAGGAGGTGGGCGGGGGGTTCAAAGTCATATTATGCCCATGCATTATGCAGGATCAACAGCACCAAGGGGGGTGCAGGGATTAGCAGTAACAAAGGAAAGGAATGTTAATGATATGTAGCTGCAGTTACTCAACAACCACGTAGAAAACTAAAGTATAAACTACATAAAAAACTAAAGTATAAATTGCATAGCACCATCAGTATACTTACTATACTCTACACTAAGCTGAGTTACTAACAGCAAGTAATACATTACAATTCTACGTCGTAAAAATATATAATATGCTTCCATCTAAACTTTATTCTATTGTATCACACGAGCATATACCGTACTATATACTGCCAACATTAAATTATATACTGTATTGCTGTAAACCAACCTATACCTTATACATTTAATATAACACTATGTATTATTCTACCCACCCTAATGTGTGTCGAAATGGTTTATTACGTCCTTTCAATGATTGCTAAGCCAGAATCCATCTTCTCGGTTAAAATTGTCTCTGTGTTTGTATATGTGGATCGCCTCATGAACGAATCTCTCATGATAGCCAGATGGCTTGCAGAGAACCTCTGTCTTGGAGAAGTCAATATCATGTGAGCCCACTGAGTTGTAACAGTGATCTGCCACGGCTGAGGTGTTTGTCCTACCGTGTTTCAGGTCAGCTTTATGTTCACGGATGCGGTCCGAGACATGTCGTTTGGTTTCCCCAATGTAACTGCTACCACAGAGGCAACTTAGTTTGTAGACGCCAGGGTACTGTATGTCTGGAACCACATCTTTTACAGACGGTACCAGATCACGGATTTTATGTACTGTGTTGAATCGGACCTGGATCTTGTGTTTAATCAGGATTTTGGAGATCTTTTTTTGTGACCCCAGCAATGTAGGGTAAGGTGATGGTCTTGAAAGGCTCCTCAACAGGATCCTTCTTGATGGTTGGAGTGATGGCTTTGCGGATTGTGTAGTCGGAGTAACCATTAGCCTTAAGAGCTTGGCGTACGTGTTTGAGTTCACTGGAAATGTGTTCATGGTCGGAGATGCATTGGGCTCTATGATATAGAGTCTTGATGAGGGAATTCTTCTGGGATGGATGGTGGTGGGAATCCGGTTTTAGATAAGCATCCGTGTGGGTGGCTTTCCTGTAGACAGAGTGGCTCATTGAACCATCAGGTCTCCTTTTGATTAGGACATCCAAAAAGGGTAGCTTGCCATCATTTTCGACTTCCATGGTGAATCTGATGGCTGGGTGTATGGAATTGATGTGGTCGAGAAATTGGTCTAGAGCAGGCCGGCCATGTGGCCAGATGACAAAAGTGTCGTCTACGTACCTCTTCCATAAGGTCGGGCGTAGAGTGGCAGTCTGGATGGCGTCCGTCTCAAATTTCTCCATGAAGATGTTGGCTACAACCGGAGATAGGGGGAGCCCATTGGGTGCCCTCAATTTGCTTGTAGAAGGTTCCATTCCAGATGAAGTATGTATTGGTTAAGCAGTGTCTCACCAGGGGGGTACCCCAGCATTCAGTCCTTGATGAACCAAGTCTTCAATGATTGCGATGGTGTCAGGCACAGGCACCTTGGTGAACAAGGAAACCACATCAAAACTGACAAGCAGGTCGTCTGGGGACAGGGCAATCCCTTGATTGTCGATACCAGGTCAGTAGAGTTTAGTACTGCAGAGGTGGTTTTTCCAGTGAAAGGCCGTAGGATTTCGGACAAAAAACGAGCCAGTTTGTAAGTGGGGGAGTAGATAGTAGAGACAATGGGACGAAGAGGTGTATCTTCTTTATGTATCTTTGGCAAGCCGTACAATCTTGGTGGCCTGGCTGCAGAAGGTTTCAACGAGAACTGTTTGGTCTGATCAATTAATGCGGTTGAAGCAGAAATGATGTTGTTGGTTTTGGAGACGAGGCTGTTGGTGGGGTCTCTTTTTATTTTTGTATAGTTGCCATCGTTTAGTAGTTCTTGAATTTTGTTGTTGTATTCTATTTTGTCCATGATGACAGTGGCATTGCCTTTGTCGGCTGAGAGGATGACAATGTCATCCCTCTTTTTTAATTGAGCTAATTCATAACGCTCATCTTTGCTGATGTTGCTAGGGTACCCCCCTGGTGAGACACTGCTTAACCAATACATACTTCACCTGGAATGGAACCTTCTACAAGCAAATTGAGGGCACCCCAATGGGCTCCCCCTATCTCTGGTTGTAGCCAACATCTTCATGGAGAAATTTGAGACGGACGCCATCCAGACTGCCACTCTACGCCCGACCTTATGGAGGAGGTACGTAGATGACACTTTTGTCATCTGGCCACATGGCCGGCCTGCTCTAGACCAATTTCTCGACCACATCAATTCCATACACCCAGCCATCAGATTCACCATGGAAGTCGAAAATGATGGCAAGCTACCCTTTTTGGATGTCCTAATCAAAAGGAGACCTGATGGTTCAATGAGCCACTCTGTCTACAGAAAAGCCACCCACACGGATGCTTATCTAAAACCGGATTCCCACCACCATCCATCCCAGAAGAATTCCCTCATCAAGACTCTATATCATAGAGCCCAATGCATCTCCGACCATGAACACATTTCCAGTGAACTCAAACACGTACGCCAAGCTCTTAAGGCTAATGGTTACTCCGACTACACAATCCGCAAAGCCATCACTCCAACCATCAAGAAGGATCCTGTTGAGGAGCCTTTCAAGACCATCACCTTACCCTACATTGCTGGGGTCACAAAAAAGATCTCCAAAATCCTGATTAAACACAAGATCCAGGTCCGATTCAACACAGTACAAAAAATCCGTGATCTGGTACCGTCTGTAAAAGATGTGGTTCCAGACATACAGTACCCTGGCGTCTACAAACTAAGTTTCCTCTGTGGTAGCAGTTACATTGGGGAAACCAAACGACATGTCTCGGACCGCATCCGTGAACATAAAGCTGACCTGAAACACGGTAGGACAAACACCTCAGCCGTGGCAGATCACTGTTACAACTCAGTGGGCTCACATGATATTGACTTCTCCAAGACAGAGGTTCTCTGCAAGCCATCTGGCTATCATGAGAGATTCGTTCATGAGGCGATCCACATATACAAACACAGAGACAATTTTAACCGAGAAGATGGATTCTGGCTTAGCAATCATTGGAAGGACGTAATAAACCATTTCGACACACATTAGGGTGGGTAGAATAATACATAGTGTTATATTAAATGTATAAGGTATAGGTTGGTTTACAGCAATACAGTATTTAATTTAATGTTGGCAGTATATAGTACGGTATATGCTCGTGTGATACAATAGAATAAAGTTTAGATGGAAGCATATTATATAATTTTTACGACGTAGAATTGTAATGTATTACTTGCTGTTAGTAACTCAGCTTAGTGTAGAGTATAGTAAGTATACTGATGGTGCTATGCAATTTATACTTTAGTTTTTTATGTAGTTTATACTTTAGTTTCTACGTGGTTGTTGAGTAACTGCAGCTACATATCATTAACATTCCTTTCCTTTGTTACTGCTAATCCCTGCACCCCCTTGGTGCTGTTGATCCTGCATAATGCATGGGCATAATATGACTTTGAAACCCCCCGCCCACCTCCTACGCATTTTCCATGTATATGCTAAATTCCTCTTCATATGCACATTCTTTTGTTAAGGCGCTCTTTCTTCCACCTCCAACGCAGCTTATATATAAGCTCCTAGCTTGGCATTGTCTCATTCTTCACCTGAGGACGGCTGCTTGCGTTGTGGCCGAAACGTCGTGAGAATTGTTTTGTTATGTTTTATTTTTATTATTTTATTACTTCCCTTCTACGTGACTTTACCGAAAGAACCAAGAAGAAGTTGACAGATGTTACAATAATTATGTTTGTGTGCAGAAAACTAATATTTCATTATTAGGTTCCTAAATGTCTTCTTTTTTACATGTGTTTTTATTACGCTGTGACGGTGTACTGCCAGTCTGCGATATGGCCTGCTGCCTGTTGAATAATTAACTTCTGTGCACTGCCACCTTATTATCTACACTGTTAATTTTGCTTTTGCCCATTATGACTGTATGCCAGTCTATGATCTGTTGCCTGCTTCTTTACCTCACTAAGTGTACTGCCAACCTTTCATGTCCACTGTATTCTGCATTATCAGCTGCTGCCCGTATTGCAAGCTTTTAATGTCTAATGTGGCAATGCTTATGTCATGTGTGTGTGTCTCAGTCCATGTGCGTGTGTGTTAGTCGCTGTGTGTGCATGCCTCCATGTTAGTCAGTGTAAGTCCATTTCTTTGCGTGTCTGTAGGTCCATGTGTGCGTCTTAGTCCATGTGTGTGCTTTATTGACCTGCTCAATGCCTATGATACCATCAGTAGGCCTGGCCTCTGGGTTGTTCTTCGTGCTTTCCGAGTCCCTCACCCACTGCCCATCCTTAAGGACCTTCATGATGGTGAGCGGCCCCGCGTCAAACTACGTGGCTGTGAGTCAGAGCCATTGCCTGTACACTTTGGGGTGCAACAGGGATGTCCTCTGGCTCACACATTATTTTACATATATTTGGACCACGTAGTTCGTGAAGCCTTCAATGGCTGTACCGGAATAATTCCCATCTGGTCAAGGGATGGCTCCCTATTGCTCAACCACGTTATGTATGCCCATGATCTGCTAATTGCTGCTCACTCGGAGGGGAGTTCGATGTGCCGCTGCTGAACCTGCAGCTTGCCACCAAGAGGTGGGCCTTACCATCAGCCCCACCAAAACTAACCACCTGCCTGGGTATTTCGTACCATCGGACACTCCACCCCACAACTCCCAATTGGTGATGGGGCAGTTGTGGAGACAGTGGAAGGTTTCCCATACCTTTCCAGTGTGCTAATGACCAGCTGCGGTTTAACAGCAGAGGTCTCACTCCGAATCAGTCGAGCCGCATGATCTTTTCATTGGTTGCGTAACGCTGTGTGGAAGCTACCTGGTCTATCACTACGCACGAAGCTTCAGGTCTTCTCGGCCACGGTCATTCCCTCCCTTCTCTATGCTTCTGAAACTTGGACCCCCTAATAGAACATCTTCGCCTGTTAGAAACATTTAGGATGGCCTGCTTACGATCCATCCTGGGTTAAACCAGGCTGCATTGTGTGAGGAGCTCACAAATCCTTGAAAGATGTGGACAAAGTCCCATCGGTGAGCTCCTCCGCAGGCAAGGCTGCGTTGCCTGAGTCATGTAGCCCGCATGCCCAGCCACCGCATGCCTAAACAGCTTTTGTTTGGCCGGATCGAGGGGCTAAACGGGCGTGGCATGGGCTGGAGAAGAGATTGAGTGATGTGGTACAGGAGAACGTGGAGCTGAGTGGACTTGCCAATGACTGGTACCAGCCGTGTCAAGATCGGCTTCTGTGGAGGAGTCTCCTGAAGGACGCTACTGGGCAGTTGGAGGCAGTCGTCCTCCAACAACAACGGAGGGCGGAGGAGTGACGCTCACAACAACGAGCGGAGCGCCGAGTGGCTAATGCACAGCAAGTTGCCACAGTAGCGGCCACAGGTGGTGCATCAGCCAGTCGTCTCAGTCAGTCGACCTGTGCCATCTGGGTCTGCCCCATTACCTCCTGCCAGCGGGCGTTTGACACTTCACATGGCCTCAAGGTGCACATAGCCTAGCACAAGCGTTGTGGTGATGTCACCGCCACTTACTGGCGAATGGCGGTTGTTGTTCAGTCTATGTATGTGTAGGACTTGAGAAACAAGCGTCACGCGTTG
The DNA here is from genome assembly GCA_018977245.1 of Lethenteron camtschaticum. Taxonomy (NCBI): domain Eukaryota; kingdom Metazoa; phylum Chordata; class Hyperoartia; order Petromyzontiformes; family Petromyzontidae; genus Lethenteron; species Lethenteron camtschaticum. The sequence continues at coordinate 35,549 of MU249682.1, read as the reverse complement.
GATTGAGATGTGTGCACGCGACGGACAGTGAGGTAAAACGGGGACACAGGGCGCGGAGCGACTTACTGTTGTTGTTGTACCAATTAAGGTGGCAGGGTAGTTAAGGGGGGCCTGCAGGTGGCCGGGGTTAATCGAGGACGCAGGCCGGTGATTGGACGAGAGGTATGGGTGTCTGAGACTGGCGCCGCGGTGTCTACAACAACAACACCACGTGGGACTGGGGGCTGGGGGCGAGTAGCGAAGGGGGGATGGTCCAATTAATTAAGGGGAATTGGTTCAGGGATAAAGGCGGAGAGCGTGGGGAGAAATGGGAGTTGGTGCCTGGGACGAGAGATGAACAGATGGAGAGACGGAGCAGCAGACAAAGAGAGTATAGTATAAGGTAGCAGCAAACAAAGAGTATAGTATAAGGTAGCAGTGGACAAAGAGAGTATAGTATAAGGTAGCAGTCGACAAGGAGAATACAGAGTACGGTAGCAGTGGATAGAGAGAATACAGATAGAGTAGCAGTGGACGGAGCGAGTACAGTGTAGGATAGCAGCGGAGTAACGGACCTTGGTGGAGAGAGCTACGACGGAGTGGGACGGCAGAGAGAACAAAGAGCGACCGAGCTGGAGAGAGAGAGAGAGCAGAGAGGAGGGTCGCTGGAGGAGAGGAGCAGAAGGAGAGCGAGCGAAGCCAGCGGAGCGAGTGAGCGGAGGGACATTGAGTCATGTTGATGGGGAGTTGTGAGTTGACAAGTACGGAGGCACATTGAGTGATGCCGACGGAGGAGATGTGGAATTATACGAGTTGATAAAGAACCGAGAACGACAAAGAAGCTGTCGCGTCATTACGAGTCCTACAACTGATGTTAGAAGTGATCAAAAGAACCTCACCGACATGTCGAAGACACCAGCGGTGGCCGGCGGCGCAGCTGTGTCTCCCGCTACGCCAGGAGCGGAGCCGGACGCCAATAAGGCGCCGGGTTGCCGACTCCGAGCTCACGACGCCGACCGCACGTGGAACGGTTGAGGCTTCGCGACGAACCAGCGGTGGTGACGGCACAGCCTCTGGTGGTGTGTTCCGGCGCGGCCGGGGCACGTCAGAGTTGGAGGGACCGGGTCGCTAGCAGCAGTGGTCGCATGACCGCTCGCGAGCCTGCCTCGCCACCCCAAGGACGAGCTACGAGTACGGGCGTCGAGGACGCTTCACACGGGACTGCTGGAGACGGAGAGGCGTCTTCCCGCGGTCATCAGGAGACTACAACCGCGGATTCTTCCCATCCCAGGACTATCAGGCGAGTCGTGACACATTTAATATACAGCCGTATCCTTCCCATCACCCATCCGCGACACCACACACTGTAAATTTCCCTTCGTACGAATCGCACGGTAATGCTGTATGGGGCGCGTTGGTTCATCGCTTTTTGGTACCGCGCCGGGTTCGTTGGATGTGGTGGGGCTTGTTCAAGGGGTACGGATTAGAGTAATTGATGATACAGGGGCTTCAGCGACCCTCTTATCTTGGAAACTTTCGTTAGTTGCCAACCTCGCCCAAATGGGGCAGTTGGGAAATTTGGCTCGCGTGCTTGCAATAATTAAAGTTGGGTGGTGTGTGTAACGGGATACATTTTGGTTTCGACTGTTCTGGCTGTGCCATGTTGATTGGCACGGATTTTTTTTTTGCAAAAGATAAATATCTCAATAGAGGGGCGATGGTTGGAATTAAAATTTGGGGAACTCCATCTAAATGTGCTATGATGATGTTAACGATGATTGTGACGATGATGACGATGATTGTGACGATTATGACGATGATTGTGATGAGGACGATGATGTTAACGATGATGACGATGTTGAGTGAGCAACGTGTGTGGTTATTAATTCATGTAAGTGCCGGGGGCTGGCGGTGGTTAGTGTTCCACTTGCGACGCTGATGCTCGTGCCTTTGCGTTTGAAAGTGCCTGTCTTTGGATAACTTGGGGAAAAGAGTAATTTGTTGACACCATCAAACGCCGTGGCACAGACGCCCTCCTTGGCCGGAGCTTTTACGATGGTGCCGTAAAATTGCGAGCTATTTATATAAATTGTTAATACGGGGCACGAGTCAGTTGTTATTCAAAAAGGGACGACGTTAGAGCATGCATTGGCTGCGCAGAATTCAGATGGGGTTGCGTGCTTGGCAGCAGGCAAGGGAAATGCGCTGCCGCAGTGTGACGTGGAACCGGAATGGTTCTGGGATTTGTAATGTATTGATGATTTGACATCCCAGCAGGAGATGCGTCTCCGTAAGCTGCTTTTGAAATTTTAAAACGTCTTTAGCTCAGGGAAATATGGTGTCCCTGTTGAAACATCACCGGATTGCAGTGGGAGTCATGTTGCTATACATGACGACGTCATTGTGGATTGTACGAATTTTGAGGCAAAATTGCAACGGTTGTGAACTGTGTTGGCTGGATACGGACGCTAATTTGAAATTTTAAACCCAAATATGCAATTTTGTTGAGAACGCCTGTCAAGTATTTGGTCATGTTGTCAGCGCGGCGGGAGTGCCACTGACCAGGAAAAAACGAGTTAGGTACGCACGTGGCCAGTGCCGAAAACAGTATCGGAAGTGCGTAGCTTCATGGAAATTGCGTCATACTACCGTCGATTTGTTACGATTGCGAGGCCATTGCATACACTGACCGCTAAGGGTGAAAAGTTCCTGTGGGATGACGAGGAACAGCGTTCGTTGAAACGCTTCGGGACGCGTTAGCAGACGCACCGCCGCTCGGATATCTACATTTTGAAGAGATGGTTGTTATTGCGCAGAAAGTCGATGGGGTGGAAAGAGTAATTGCATATGGCAGCCGTGTGCTGTCTGCCGGCGGAGCAAGAATGTTGTGTGACGCGCAGAGAATTGTTGGCGATTATATTCTTCATGCAGTTGTATCGACCATATTTGTTGGGATGCCGTGTTGCTGAGATTTGTATTGTGGTACCATTGTGCTTGAGGGTAAAACTTATTCGCGATGCGCACGAGTGTTGATGCACTTGGGTGAGAAAAAAAAACCGCGTTGACTTTGAGTATCGATTTCTATTGGCCGGGATTGCAAAACGATGTTCATCTGTATGTTAAGGCCTGTCACGAGTGCGCACGGCGGAAGGCGCCGGCGCAGCCATATCGAGTACCATTGCAATCGATACGGGTTTTGCGGGTAAATGAGATTGTAGCCCTTGATATTCTGGGACCGTTCCTGTGGGGGCCGTTGGCCCCCGGGTCTCTCCCTCACGCATCCCCTATTCCGGTTGCGTTGCCGCACCGCCCTATTCTCCGCTACGGTTTTGCCGGCATTTGAACGCGCCAACCACCGGGCCATCTGCCCCGCGGCTCCTTGAATGTAAGAAGAAACTGCAGAGCATAATGGTCAGTGCGTACGCGACATCTCCTGCCGTACAAATACGGCCGGAACTGTTTACATGCGAAAATCACGGCGTACAACTCTTGGCGGGTCACGCAATAGTTCAGCTCGGCCCCACTCAAGGTCCGGCTGGCGTACGCGATGACTCGTTCCGTCCCATCCTGTACCTGTGACAACACCGCGCCCAGCCCACTGCTGCAGGCGTCGGTGTCCAAAATAAAATTGGTGGTAAAATCGGGGAAAGCGAGGGTGGGGGCGTGGGCGAGGTGGTCTTTGAGAGTGGTGAAGGCCATCTGGCAGGCCCCCGTCCACTGATAGGGGTGCTTAGGGGAAGTGAGTTGGGTGAGGGGGCGCGCAATCTCGCTGAATCCCTTTACAAATCGACGATAATAGGTGGCGAGCCCCAAAAATGATCTGATCTCCGTCAGATTCCTTGGCCGTGGCCACTCCACTACGGCGCGTAACTTTTCCGGATCGGTGCGCACGCCTGCCTCGCTGACGCGATGCCCGAGGTACCCCACCTCGCGTTGTGCAATGTAACACTTACGTGGCTTGAGCTTGAGATGAGCCGCTCGCAGTCGCTGGAACACCTCTCGTAACCTGGACCAATGCTCAGACAAAGATCTACTGAACACTATCACGTCATCCAGGTAAATCAAGCACTGTTCCCATTGCAAGCCCCGCATCACCAACTCCATCAGCCGCTGGAACGTCGCGGGCGCGTTGGTGAGTCTGAACGGGAGTACTCGAAACTCGAATAGTCCCATCGGGGTGGTGAATGCGGTTATCGGCCGATCCTCCTCCGCCATCTCCACCTGCCAGTACCCGGACGCGAGATCGAGGGTGGAAAAATATCGCGCTCCGGCGAGGCTGTCAAAAGTGTCGTCGATGCGGGGTATGGGGAAGGCGTCGCCGAGCGTGACTGCATTCAGTTTACGGTAATCGACGCAGAACCGGGTTGACCCATCCTTTTTCGTTACTAGTACCACCGGGGCTGATCAGGGGCTCGCCGAGGGCTGAATTATGTTATCGCGAAGCATGTCCCCAACCGCCTCTTTGATCTGGGCGCGTTCGGGTGTGCCCACTTGGTACGCAGGGAGTTTGATGGGTCGGGCTGCACCGGTGTCAATTTGGTGCTTAACAAGGTCGGTCCGACCCACGTCCGAGTCGTGTTCACTGAATACGTCGGCATACTCCCGCAGTAACTCGCGCAGCCGATCGGCCTCTCCCTTAGGTAGATCCGCCCATGGCACATGTAACACGTCGAGCAGGGGACGACCTCGGCTCGGGGAGTCGGGCCGACTCGCCAGGCCAGGTCCTGGTCCCCTCAGGACGACCGGGGTCCTCAGCCCAGAGTGCGAACACCGATTCGTCAGAGTGGCGTGCGTGCAGGGGTGTACAGTGGCGATCGGGGTGCGCCGTCGCAGTATCGCTGGGGTATTGTGCGGGTTAAACATCCGCTTAAACAATCGGTCCCCATCTGCGTTTACCAACGTGGCGGATCCCACGACCCCATACCGTTTTGCCAACTCCGGGTGAGGAGTTAGCATTACCTCCACTGATGGTTGGAGCGCGGGGTCGGTGGGGGATGTTGCCACCGGCACCAGCATCTCGGTGAGCGGCCCATGGTGACTGCCGTCGCCAGGATAGCGGCCACAGGTGCGAAGCGGGGGCGTTGGTTCTCGTCCCAGGAACAGAATCCGCTCGCCGTTGCTCTCCATGGTGGCGCATCGCTGGCGGGGTTGCACGTTGAGTCCCAGCTTTTCTAAGAGGTCGGTACCTGCAATACACTCGTGACACAACGCACTCGACACGTAGAACTCCTGGGTGCACACCTGGCTGCCTATGCGGACCTCTAGGGTGGCTCTCCCAGCAACCCCATTCCGGCTCCGCTCGCCGTGTGCAGCGCACGGTCCGGGGCCTGCAGGTGACGCACGTCGACCCCAATCGCGCTGCAGTGCGCTGCGCTCACGAGCGAGGCCACCGCCCCCGTGTCCAGCAGGATTCGGGTACGCACTCCGTTTACCTCCCCTTCCACCAGCGACGTGGCCCCCGTGATCCCCGCCACCAGCTCCCGTAGCCAGTCGCCAGGAGTCACCGTTTCTGTGGGCGTTGTTGCTGGAACCTGTGTGGAGATCACTCGCTCGCCATTATTCTCACAGCTTGTTTGTGTCGGGGCTACGTCGATTTCACCACCCGGTGGTCCCTCTCTAGGGGGGGCCTTAGTGTTTGACCTTAGCTCTTGTCTAGCTCGGGCGACCTGAGGACAGTCCCTCCTGAGATGCCCTCGCCGATCGCACACATAACACGTCCGGGGAGGGTGGCGGCTCCGTAGTGGGTCCCCTGCCCGCTCCCTCTCCCTGTACGCAGTTGTTCCAACTCGGACTCTAATTGGGATACCTTCCCGGTCAGCCCCCCTACTGTGGAGTGTAGCTCACCCATCTCAGACTGGATGGTCTTCACATTTTTATTTGCTTCCTCGCGTACTTGGTGTACCTGGCCAGCAATATCTCCCATGCCGGTCTGTAACCCGGCCGCCCACCCCGGGATTGTCTCGCTAGTCAAGGGGCTCCCTTGCCCGTCCCCTTACTGCGGTGGCGAGCTCTTCCTCCTCGTTGGAGAGTAGGCTCGCTACGGCGCACTCTCGTCCCCTCCTTCGAGGCTGCGCGCGCTCACCCGAGAGTTTCTCGCATTCGCGCGCACGCTTGACGAGGGTGTCAAAAGAGATGCGTGCACTGTCGACATTTGGCTGCCACCACGGGGTTTGTGCCAAATATCGCTGGACCTTCCCGGCGGCGAGGCCCTCAATTATTTTTGACTCGTTCTCCGGGTACGCGAGCTGGGTCAGCGTGCGTACGTCCTCGGCGTAGTCTCGCAGATCCTCGCCGGGTTGGCGGCGGCGTGCCTCTAATGCCGCCTGCGCCTCTTCCTCATCATACTTGCCGAAGCGCTCTTCGAGTTGGCACATTAGTTCCTCCCAATGAGTTTGAGCGCTTGCGGGCAAAGGTTCCACAAAGTCAGCTGCCCGCCCATCTAAATGTAGCTCTAACTGCTGCAACGCCTCCTCATCTGACCACCCATTAACCTTTTTAGCCCCCCTGATGTTGCGGGCAAACGATTTCCATGATGGAATTCCTTTGCCCGTAAATGTGCATTTGATTTTAATCTGGGTTGGGGGCCTCTTTCCCTTGGGGGTGCGGGGATGGTCCCGTTTCTGACACCAATATGTGGGGCCGTTGGCCCCCGGGTCTCTCCCTCACGCATCCCCTATTCTGGTTGCGTTGCCACACCGCCCTATTCCCCGCTACGGTTTCGCCGGCATTCGAACGCGATGCCCCTACTGTTATAGCCTCGCGCCGTGCTCCCACGCTGCGAGCATACGTGCGCACAGCATCATCAATCAAACGCCATACTCCCCCTCTTTACACCGCTACGTACAGCTCTCGCACGCTGCGAGCGTGTGCCCGTCTATAGCCCTGTGCGGCACTCGCCTCCACGTCGAATAACCACGTTACCAATGCGCTCCCGTATCCGACACGTAACGAACGTATGCGCACTCACGCACACAGCTCCCGCGGCACTCACTCACCACTGAATACTCGCGTTATGATCGCGTACCTGTATCACACACGGAGTGAACACACGCGCACACACGCAGCTCCACACGCGACACCCACTCTCGCGCCGCTCTGCGCAGCGCTCCCCGAGGCGAGCCGCAGCACTACACGCGTTTCACACCGCTCACGAGATCACACGAGGCCACGATTCGCTATTAATGATTTATTATCTGCTACCTGGTAATTAATGTTAAATCAGTGAGTCGACGAGGCTGGCCTATTCCACTAAACCTGTACCTATTCCCTATTTATCGGTTATGACCCTACTTTTACCTCCTTACTCACCGTTAAGTGTCCACGGCGGTCCGCTGATCCCTGTGCTAACAGCGTACCGGGTGCGTCGCACGGATGTCCGGGTCGCTGGCTGGAGCTGCGTCTGGTCCTCTGGCGCTGGAGTAAGAGACCGATTTCTCCTTTGCGCCCCCTATTTATCCTCCCTACCTCAAAGGGATGCGGCTCTGAACAATGGGCTCGCGCCCCCTAGCACGCGCACGGCGGTTCCGGGCGCTTTGATATGCTAATCAGTGTGCGGCGTGCGCGGCGTAAATCCTAATTAATCCCTTACCCTCCCTAACAATGGGGCCTGCGCGCTCAAGCGTAATTATCCCAACCCTCCATGACTATGCGCAAGAGCCCCTGCGGTCCCGCTATTCATGCTGTCCCGTCCCTCCCTGCTTGCCCCGTCGACACGTGGGTGGTGTGTGTGGGGATGCGCTTCAACCGGTGGCCGAATGCCCCTCGCCGCGGCCATACCATCTTAAGGCCGGTCGTAGCGCCGCGGTGCAAAGTAGTGTCGGGGAGGTCATCCAATTCCCTGATCGCCGGAAACTGTGAGAGTTAATCCCGATAAGGGTTTCTCGGATAAAAACAGGTCGATCAGGTGACCTTCCCTTCCAGCTCTATGGGGGGGGGGGGGGAATGCGTGCGGGTGTGTTCATGTGAGGTGAGGTGAGGGGACGAGGGGTTGGCTCCGTTGCTTGGTGGTGGCGAGGTCGGGGTGGGGCGCCTGCCGAACGGCTTCGTGGTGGCGGCATCACATTCCCCGTTACCTCGCGGGGTCACAAATATTTGCTTGTGGGGGTCGAATACCTCACTCGGTGGCCTATGGCATGGCCGCTAGTGGACCAATCGGCAGGATCGATCGTGGAGGCCTTCCTGTAGGGTTACGTTTTTGACAAAGGTGCCCGGAGCACCTGCTTACTGACCAGGGTAAAAAAATTATTCCCGCCTATTGAAGGAAGTGTGTGATGCATTGGGTACAAGGAAGATTCAGACATCCCCATACCACCCGCAAACCGACGGGATGGTTGAGCGTCTTCATCGAACATTGACGTCTATGTTGTGTCAACAGGTTAATTCGGCTCAGACAGATTTGGATCTATATGTTCCGGTGGCCTTGGCCGCTTATAGATTAGCCCCACACACCTCAACAGGGTATTCACCCTTCTATTTGATGTATGGTCGTGAACCGGAAGCCCCAGCCCTGGTCAAGCTGGGGGTAAAAACTAAAGGGAAGTCGTCAATGGTGCCTGTCCCCATGCTGGAGGCATTGGATCGTCTATAGGTGGCTAGGGTGACCTCGCTGGGAAATTCGGAATGAAGGCAGGCAGCTAATGAGTGCCTGCATGGTACACAGCCTCCACGGGAGCCATGGCGGGTGGGGACAAGGCCTGGTTATATTGTCCGATGGTGCCGGTGGGCACATCACCAAAATTCCATCGGCCCTGGCAGGGGCTCGTTGAGATTGTGGAAGTTCGCCGGGATCAGAGTGTGAGGATTCAATACGGTCACCGATTGGCATGTTCAGCCGTCGCACTTGAAGAGATATGTGGTACCTTATGATACGTTATCTCCCATCCCAGAACGGCCTGTATTGGATGTGTCCGACGAGCGTACTGTACGGCGACGGGAGAACGCACCTCAGCAGTTTACCCCCGTGTGTCTGCAGGATTGCCATTTCTGAGTCAGGGGCCACCCCGGGACGCACGCGACCGCGTTGGTGTCCCGTCGGGAATGGCGGGTGCAACGAAGAAGGGCGCACGTTTCGGGCAGGACGCTGCCCGCGCCCACAGAGAGATGTTCCCTGCCCCTGCCCCTGTTCACCTGAGCCGGGGTGACGGACCGGCTGCGGGAACCCATTCCAGAAGAGTGACTTTTCATAAACATTGCGTGACATGGACGTTGGTTATCGTATTCGGGGGGGGGGGGATCGTGTACATTGTGTTGGGTTGTTGTGAATTGCCGCGTGACGCATTGTGTTTAGCCGGGACGGCTAACTCTTTAAACATGGAAGGGGTGATGTAGGACTTGAGAAACACGCGTCACGCATTGGATTGAGATGCGTGCACGCGGCGGACAGTGAGGGCAAATGGGGACACAAGGCGCGGAGCGACTTACTGTTCTTGTTGTACCAATTAAGGTGGCAGGGTAGTTGAGGGGTGCCTGCAGGTGGCCGGGGGTAATCGAGGACGCAGGCCGGTGACTGAACGAGAGGTATGGGTGTCTGAGACTAGCGCCGCGGTGTCTACAACAACAACACCACGTGGGACTGGGGGCTGGGGGCGAGTAGCGAAGCGGGGGATGGTCCAATTAATTAAGGGGAATTGGTTCAGGGATAAAGGTGGAGAGCGTGGGGAGAAATTGGAGTTGGTGCCTGGGACGAGAGACGAACAGATGGAGAGACGGAGCAGCAGACAAAGAGAGTATAGTATAAGGTAGCAGCAGACAGAGTATAGTATAAGGTAGCAGTGGACAAAGAGTATAGTATAAGGTAGCAGTGGACAAAGAGAATACAGAGTACGGTAGCAGTGGATAGAGAGAATACAGATAGAGTAGCAGTCGAAGGAGCGAGTACAGTGTAGGATAGCAGCGGAGTAACGGACCTTGGTGGAGAGAGCTACGACGGAGTGGGACGGCAGAGAGAATAAAGAGCGACCGAGTTGGAGAGAGAGATATAGCAGAGAGGAGGGTCGCGTGAGGAGAGGAGCAGAAGGAGAGCGAGCGAAGCCAGCGGAGCGAGTGAGCGGAGGGACATTCAGTGATGTTGATGGGGAGTTGTGAGTTGACAAGTACGGAGGGACATTGAGTGATGCCGACGGAGGAGATGTGGAATTATACGAGTTAATAAAGAACCGAGAAAGACAAAGAAGCTGTCGCGTCAGTACGAGTCCTACATATGTATGTGTGAGTCGATTTGTTTGTGTAACTCTGTGTGTGTGTGTGAGTCGATTTGTGTGTGTCTGCCTTTATCGCCCGGGCAACGCCGGGTACTTACCGCTAGTACTCATCTAAAGAGCCTCGGCACCATGCTCAACCAGATTATTTCGATTGATCTCTACGTACAAAATATCGTCAGGTCCTGCAATTTTCATATCAGGGCTCGACGACACATTCTAACACGAGTGAGTAATGACATAGCCAACATGATGGTGTGTAGCATAGTTTCGACAAGAATCAATGATTGCAACTCACTACTCTGGAGTGCCTGGCAAAACATTACTAACCAGCACCACGTACAACATTATTTGGCACATGTCATGTCGGGTACTGCAAAATCCGACAATGTCTGTCCAGTGCTCACTGAGCTGCATTGGCTTCCGGTTGCTGAACGAATGCATTATAAGGTCGCACTCATTAGACGCAAATTGCTTGCCACAAATGAACCACACAATACCTTGCTGACCTCGTCAAGGAGCATAAACCATCATGCAAACTCTAGTAATCTTTTCAGCGGCTTTTGGCTAACCATCAAACAAAGATGGTCACTGAATCATACACTTTAAAATGCACTTCTGCGACTGTCTGGAATGCTCTTCCGATATTAGGAAGCCACTGGGGCTATGTACTTTTAAATTAAGATTGAGAACTCATTTAATGATAACAAAATTGTGTTAAGTTTGTTGTCCTTCCCCTCCACCTCTTATAAGCATGGTTGGCTATATATAGTGCGAACGAAGTTCAACATACATATGAAGTATTCGGAATGACGGCAGGAAACCACTTGACGGGTAGCACACTTTTTATTAAACCTTGACTTGTCACGATACCACGTGTGGTCACTATTCCTCACACTACACACACTTCACTTGACACGTGTGGTCACTACCTTTCCCCATACACACTCACTTGACACGTGTAGTTACTATGGCTCACGCCGCATGCTCACACTGCATGCTCCTACTGCACTCCAGCCCCGTAACGTCCGTGGAGCCTCCAGGCCCACCCCAGCTTGGGCGTGGGTCACAACCTCTGGGTCCCGAGGGCAGGCCCTCACACGGACGTTCGGCCCCGGTCCCAGGGTCCCGCCTCTGGGTCACACAGAGCCCCGGCCCTTACAAGGACAGCGGGACTAGGTGCCGCAGGGCCCTCTCTTCTTCCTCCGTCTTCAGTCTTCGCTGGTCACCAACTCCCGTGCGCCTGTGCGCACCCCTTATATAGCCCCGCTCTCGGGAGACGGAGCGTATGCGGACCTCGACGTGAGCATCCCCTTAGTTGACCAATCCCCGCGCGCTTGCCCCAGGATCCCATCGCTGTCAGCGCGCGTCACCGATACCCAGCCAATCACTGCATCATAACCCCGACCCGCGCTGACCCTGATTCTTCACCGTCAGCGCGCGTCACCAACACACACAGCCAATCACTACGTGCTGGCACACGATCCCTACCCAGCGCGTATCACCACTACATCACCCCTCCCAATAGCTCCAGCCGGCCCGGCTGCTAAACAACACAACACAACACAACAAAACCCACCCCCCCCAGTGTGCCCCGTAACGCAACAACAACAACACAACACCCGACAACAACCTATGTACAAACCGACAAACAACACACAACACCTAGACAACAAGCTATGTACAAACCGACGAACAACACAATAAAAGCACATCCAAGAAAAAGAACGTGTCCAGTGTCTCTGTGACTATCGATCCCCCCCCTCCGCTCGCTCCTCCACCGGGTGATAGAGCGGTCGAGCGGAAGAGGAACGCAGTGACGAGGCGCTCCGGCCGCATCGGCCCCTCATTCGTCGTCATGAAAAGTTGCGCGACCGAGCGCGAGTCCGCCTGGCTGGTCCATCGTATGGGATGGGACGCTGACGACCGTCTGGTGGCTCCGGCAGCCCTGGAAGGCGTGGATCGGGCCTGGAAGGACCGGCCGCGCCGCAGGGATCCGGCCGCCGGTGGTCGGCAGCTGTCAGTTCGGAGACACCTGGGAGCGGATCAGGCGGAGACATGTGAGGATCAGGCGGAGACAATTCCCCCTTAGGTCGTCGGTCACGTCACATGCTCGGCCCTCACGACACAAAGGGAGGCCATATGGAGGCGAGAACGGTTTCAGTCGGGTGGGTGGACGTACCAACGGCGCTTTCCCCATTTTATCTGAACACACTGGGGCGTGCAACCTGCACGACTTCCACGGGTCCCCGCCATGGCTTCAACAATTTAGGCGACGTAGCCAAAGGTGCCTGAGGGCAGTGCAGCCAGGCCCTATCGCCTGGTTTCCAGTTGTGCACGGACACCTTCCGTGCACGCAACCGCTCGTTGGCAATTTGGCGAGCCCGCGAATTAAGCCGTGCGGCCTCCCGTGCCTCGGTCAGCTTATGAATGTTAAATTTAATATGTTCAGCCAATTTCGAATTCGTTCGTGGCGCGGACAGTCCCAGCTGCGTTTCCATGGGAGGGTCGGCTTCCCGACCATACATCAGATAGAATGGGGAAAATCCCGTTGCTGCATGTGGGCCATTCTATACGCGGCGAGGACCCCCGGACCTGCAGGTCCCAGTCAACATGTGCCTCACACACCTGCTGGCACAGCATAGAAGTCAAAGTCCTGTGGAGTCGCTCCACCATCCCGTCTGTCTGTGGGTGGTACGGGGAGGTACGCACCTTCTTAGTACCCAATAGGTCGCACACCTCTTGCAGCAATTTACTTGAAAATTTTTTCCCTTGGTCGGTCAGCAAGCGTTCGGGAGCCCCCTTGTCCAGCACGTAGCCCTGGACAAAGGCGTCCGTCACAGCCGCCCCGACTGGTTGGCGAGTGGCCACGCCATAGGCCACCGGGTAAAGTATTCGACACCAACCAACAGGTACTTATTTCCCCTAGGTGTGACTGGAAAAGGCCCAAATATCGAGCGCAACGAGCTCGTTAGTGCGCGAGACCTGAATAGATTGCAGCGGTGGATTTGACGCCACGGGCGGCGGTTTTCGTCTGGCGCACTCAACACACCCTTTAGAATATTCACCACATCACTCCCCATCCCCGGCCAATAATAGTCACGCTGAAGCAGAGCAAGCGTTTTGTTTACTCCCAAATGCAAGAGGCGTTCATGTGCGGCCAAGACAACTTTTCCCACATAGTGGAAGGCACCACGAGTGCGTGCCGCCGGGACAAATTGTCCCATCTCATCAACAGGCCCTGCTTGAGTACCCAGGAGCCAGTTCGCTCCCAGCCCTCCTCGGGACCCCCCGCCCTGCGACGCAACGCTAGCAGGGAGCTGTCAGCCATTTGGAGACGGCCCCACTCAATCAGCGACAGTGAGAGCAGCGAGTCCTCTCCCTCAGGGGTAACGGGAACATCACCGATCGGTGCATCCGCTGGCGGTTTACAGCGCGCCGATCCCATTAAGCACGCACATTTGTGACAAGGCGACAATCGCGACAGCGCATCGGCGTTAGTGTGGCGCAACCCCTTACGGTATGTGGTCGTGAACTGATAGTCCTGGAGGACTTCCAACCACCGTGACAATTGGCCCGAGGTTGGGCGACCCTCAATGAATACTGAAGCGCCGCGTGGTCCGTCCGGACCGTAAAGTGACGGCCATAGAGATACGGTCTAAATTGCTGTACAAAAAAACAATAGCCAGCAACTCGCGACGGGTGACGCAGTAGCGCTGCTCCGCCGGCGACAAAACCTTGCTACCATATGCGACCACCCTTTCGACTCCCCCAACGACCTGTGAGAGCACCCCCAATGCCCGTGTTGCTAGCATCCGTGTCTAGCAAGAAGGGACTTGTAAAGTCAGGATAACGCAAGGGCGGGGCACCCACCAAGGCGTCCCGGAGGGAGCAGAACGCGGCCTCCTCCTCCGGTCGCCATCGGAACTTGACTCCTTTTGCCGTTAGAGCGTGCAAGGGTTTTGCAATGGTGGTGAAATGCTCAACGAATCGGCGTAGTAAGAAGCAAAACCGATGAAACTGCGCACGTCCGAAACCGACGTGGGCGTTGGCCATGAACTGACACAGTTCGTCTTCGCGGATCGGTAGAGATCCCCGAAGAATCGACAATGTGGCCCAAGTATCGAACGGACTTACGAAGAAGGTGGCATTTGGCCGGTTTAAACTTTAATTTAGCCGATCGCATCCGCAAGAACACCCCTCTCAACCGCTGGAGGTGTTCCTCAAACGTTTTACTGAAAACAATGACATCGTCTAGGTAAATAAAGCAAGTATCCCATTGCAAGCCCGACAAAACCAACTCCATTAGGTGCTGAAACGTCGCGGGAGCGGAGTGAAGTCCCATGGGTAACTGGTTAAACTGGAACAGGCCCCCTGGAGTCCGAAATGCTGTCTTAGGTCTAGACTCGTCGTCGAGTGGCAGCTGCCAGAATCCCGATAATAAATCAAGAGTAGAAAAATATCGCGCACCAGACAATGCATCGAGGGACTCGTCCATTCTGGGAGCGGATACGCGTCAGCCACAGATATTTTATTCAGGCGACGGAAGTCTACGCAAATCGCAAGGACCCGTCTTGCTTTTTAACCAGCACAATAGGTGCTCCCCAAGGACTGGAAGGCGAAATAATGTCGGCCGCCAGCATATCGTTGACGGCCGAATGAACGTGTTCCTTCTCAGCAGGACTCAGCCGGAAGGGATTTAGCCTGACCGGTGCCGCATCGCCTGTTTCAATATGGTGGCGCAACAGGTCCGTGCACCCAATGTCATATTTATGCTTACTGAACACATCAGAGAATTCTATCAGCAACGCACGCAGCGCACCCAACTGTACCGTTGACAAATCGTTCGAGTCCGCGCACAGCGAATCGACCCATTCAAGTTCCTCCCTCGATGGATTGTTCTGCGCCGGGCTTGGATCAACATGCGCAACCAGGCGCTCTTCCGCAGGGACCCGTGCCGCGTGAGCTAGCACAGTGCCCTGCTGAATAACGACCGGCCGCGAACCAGCGTTTAAAACCATCACGAACGGGTCCTTGTCAGCCCGAACCAAAGTGTGAGCCACCGACAAATCGAGGCCCCCGACAGCCCTATTTGAAGGACCCAAAAGCATGTCCTGTTCCGAGGTCTCCCCAACCAATGGTTTCCTCAACTGGAGGGGAATTAACATCTGTGAACCCGGGGGCACTTGCACGGTCTGTGTCGCCAGCGCTTGTATCATAGCGCACGCCGTCCGAATTTCGGTTGGATTCATCAAAAATGAAATACGGCGACCCGATGGTAGCTCAATGCAACGCTGATCGATGAGAATTTTAATGGGCATTTAGCCAAAAAATCTGTGCCCAACAGACAAGGAACCGCTAAATACGAAGAAACGAAAACGGGTCCCGACAATTTAATATCTCCAATGCAAATGGACGCCCTAATCTGTCCGACAATGCCCAACGAGCCCCATTTGCCGCGTAAAATGGCACGTCCACCGGAGCAGAGGTCGACATTGGACGGGGAGAATGTTGTAAATGAGGTCTGATATAATAGTCGCCGACGCCCCCGTGTCCACTAACACCCTGACCTCGACCCCGTCAATGAATCCCGTAACGACCGATGATCCCGCCGACGCAGCCACTATCTTGTGCCCCAACTCAGACCATTTAATGTCCCCTCGGTCCCGCACGAACCCCCCTCGCCGAACCGAATCCCCGATCCGTAACCGGCCTTCCTCCGGCGCAACGCGACGGCCCATGTGTGTCGTGCATGTAGGCCGAGCATGTGAGGTGCCGCGACTTGCCGGGGTAGTAGGGATGACTTGGGCCTTGGTCGTTGTCCAGCCGAGGTCCCGAGGCGCGCTGACGTGGAGCGCGGCAACCGGACGCCACGTGGCCCCGGAGGCCGCAGTTATAACACGTGATGAGGGACGCTGGAGGTCTCGGTTGCTCCAGCTTGCGGGCCGATCGCAGAGGCGAACGACCCCCGACCTCCCCGGTCGTCCCGCGGTGAACGCCTCCTCTCGTGGGCTGATGACTTGGGGCTCGGTGACCACCGGCCCGGAGCTGAGGCCACGGCAGCAGTGCAGACGCCCCCCTGTTTACGCTGGAGGACCTCGTACGCCTGTATACTTGTTGCGACCCGCAAAGAAGAAATATCGACCTCGTCGGCCGTGTTGATGGGACCCCCAGGTCCTGCGCCAACTTGAGCAGTTGCTCCAGGACCATCGCGTCCTGGCCCTCCTCGTCCATACGAGGGAACGCGGCGTCGGCGAGAGCCAACAACGCCGTGCGGTAGGCGAGCGCGGTCTCCGTGACCGCCTTCCGTCGGCCGTAAAAGTGATGGCGACATGCCGAGGGTGGTCCGTAGACCTTGGCCATGAGACCCAGCGCAGCCTTAAGCGTGGAGCGGTCCGACCTCCGTGCGGACCTGAAGGCCGCGAGCGCGTCGTCGTCCAACATGGCAGGCAGTGCCCGCAGCGCCGTAGCGTCGGACCAGGCCGACATTTCTTGATGCGCCAGAAACCTGCCCTGGAATGCGCCCCAGTCGCCGCCTTCCGCCTTGAAGGCTGACAATGTGGGAAGGCGCTGCTGGAAGATGAAGTCGTCGTCCTCTGCCACGTGGTTCCTCTCCGCCGCCCCGTCGGTCTGCAAGATGGCGGCCCCAATGGCGGGTGGTTGATGGCGGTCCGCAGCGCGCGTTGATGATGTAAGCGGGCGCGCTTGGAGAACCGCCGCCACGTGTTGCTCCCCGTTCCCGCCAAAAGATGTCCACGCAGTTGAAATGGCGGGAATCGCCAAGTCATTTTGGCGGGAATCTGCGGGGCGACCCTTTTGAATGTCCGCCGACGTCCCCGCTCCTCCCGACGTGTTGATTTCTGCCAGGATGGACGCGGCGGCGAGCAGCAGCTCTGCCAGACGGGAGTGCGCCTCGCGGAGTACGGCATCTGTACCCAGTCGCTCGTCCGGCAACCTCGGCGGGTCCTGCGGCGTCGGCATTTCCTCGTCCTCTCCCCCCGATGCCCGAGTCGTCAAGGTTATCCTCGCGGTCAATCCCGTGAGTCCGACGGGTCTTCCTTGTATCCATGCCGGAAGACTGTTTCACTTCTGACGCCAGTTGAAGTATTCGGAATGACGGCAGGAAACCACTTGACGGGTAGCACACTTTTTATTAAACCTTGACTTGTCACGATACCACGTGTGGTCACTATTCCTCACACTACACACACTTCACTTGACACGTGTGGTCACTACCTTTCCCCATACACACTCACACTTGACACGTGTAGTTACTATGGTTCACGCCGCATGCTCACACTGCATGCTCCTACTGCACTCCAGCCCCGTAACGTCCGTGGAGCCTCCAGGCCCACCCCAGCTTGGGCGTGGGTCACAACCTATGGGTCCCGAGGGCCGGCCCTCACACGGACGTTCGGCCCCGGTCCCAGGGTCCCGCCTCTGGGTCACACAGAGCCCCGGCCCTTACAAGGACAGTGGGACTAGGTGCCGCAGGGCCCTCTCTTCTTCCTCCGTCTTCAGTCTTCGCTGGTCACCAACTCCCCGTGCGCCTGTGCGCACCCCCTTATATAGCCCCGCTCTCGGGAGACGGAGCGTATGCGGACCTCGACGTGAGCATCCCCCTTAGTTGACCAATCCCCGCGCGCTTGCCCCAGGATCCCATCGCTGTCAGCGCGCGTCACCGATACCCAGCCAATCACTGCATCATAACCCCGACCCGCGCTGACCCCTAATCCTTCACCGTCAGCGCACGTCACCAACACACACAGCCAATCACTACGCGCTGGCACACGATCCCTACCCAGCGCGTATCACCACTACACATACACCACCACTTTTAATAACTCCAGGGAGAGGTGTGTTGACGATATATTTACATTTACGTAATTTAACCTGCAAAACATTATCATTAAATCCTATTATATGAGTACCATATTTTCCCGCATATAACCCACGAGATATACCATTTTTTACAAACAAAACAAGACCCTGCGGGTATATGGAGGTGCGGGCTATCCCAAAAATATTTTACACGTGTGACATGTCATAACTCGTTGAATTTTTTCATGGTAGGACTATCCACTATGCAATACGTACATTTGACTATAGCACTGCTGAATAAACCAATCACACTAAAATTGCACATGTTATAACGTTTTAAATTATTCGACTTGTTTGTGCAATGAAACGACAATGTTTGAAGAGGGTGCACTTTGTTTACCGTAATACTTCAGTGGCTGTAGGGGGTGCGAAAGTTCAGCTGAGGCTTGGATTGCACAATGGGAAGGGCCTTAACAAGCGTCTACCAGACGCGGAATCATAATTGCTCAGTCCCTTACGCCACTGTTATTGGCTGAGCACTATACAGTCGCGACCATGAGCTTTGTTTCAAACTTCCAATGGCTTTGTTGCCAGGAGGCAATGGCGTTACCGTAGTGCCGCTATTGTCTGCGCAGTGCGCAATCTACCAGTGCTAAAACTATACAGGGGTAACTACCAGTCCAGTAGCTGTAATATGAGGAGGTCGAATGCTGGTAAGCCTAACAGTATGCTTACTTACTTATCTACCAGTTATGTGTTACATATTCATTTTTACTTACTTTTGTTACTTATTTACTGTTGTAATAAAGGTCGTTGAGACAACTTCGGAATTTCAGTATTCTTTATTGAGTTCCTCTTGCTAATGGCTCCTTCACGCTGTTGGCAGAGAGCATGAGAGAGGAGAGAGAGACTGCTTTGGCCCGCCACGTGGCAGGCTCCGGACCACGGCGCCAGCGTGGCTTCGCCTTCGGTTCTCCAAGCTCTGACCACGTGCTGTCCGTCTCCACCCCTTTTAATCCCTGGCCCACGTGGTGCCTCGCAGCTAATCCTCGGCCACCTCCCTGGAACCTTCCAGAGCCCATCCTCCAGCCCCAGGGCCACACCCCTAACTTGCCTCCCCATTGGTTGCGGCTGAAGCCCGCAGAGCCAATCATCCTCCTCCAGGTGTAACCTTCGCATTACGTCGGGGCCGCGCCCCTGGCTCGACTCCCCACTGGTTGTGGGCTGAGGCCGACAGAGTCAATCATTATCATCCCGGTGTAACCAATTAATCATCCCGGTGTAACCAATTAATCATCCCGGTGTTACCTCAAATTACATCACCCCCCCCCCCCCGTGTAAAAAGTCAGCCGTCTCGGTTGGGAAAAGGGTGATGGGCCAACCCTTGTGACTAATATTCTAGGGCGCCAATGACGCGTAACGAAGGTTAGTAGGGCCGAACGCGCAGGTGAAAACTAACATTTTAGGGCACGAAATGATGTGCGATACAAGAGCAATAAAACATTAGGGCGCCAACTGTAGCACGGTGTAACGGGGTTACAGATAAAACATGGCAATGGTGTTAACGAAATGGGAGCAACTTTGATCGCGTGCGCGACGCCGGTCCCTCTGCCCCCATGGAGCGTGGTCGTCTTGCCGACTGGTCAGTAGAAGGGGGCAGCGGAAGAGTCAATTATTATCATCCAGGTGTAACCAATTAATCATCCAGGTGTAACCAATTAATCATCCAGGTGTAACCTCACATTACACTGTTTTAAGTTCACTCGTTTCCGGTTAGTTTGTTGTCTTTGTGCACGTTGTGATTTTAATGTTAACAATTGATAGTGGAATTTAAACTTTGTATTAATATGATGGAATTAAGCTGCGGTAACAACATTAAAGATATGAATGCATGCGGGGTATATGGAGGTGCGGGCTATCTGAAATTTATTTTACACAAAACGCTATTTTTGCGGGGTATATGCATCTGCGGGTTATGTGCATATGCAGGCTATATGCGGGAAAATATGGTACCCATTTAATTTTCAAAAATCTAAAATTATTTCCTGTGGAATGTTAGGAATTAATCAATATTGCACATGTGGCTGGTTGGCCAGCGGCAGTCATCTAGCAACATCTATGCTTACCACAGTCTTATTAAGTCCTTGCATGGTGCATTCATTTTTCAGTTAAAGTAAAAGGTTTCCCTCACCTCAAATTATCTCCCGCACATCTGATTAGGACGGTTGGATACATACGGTACAAAGAAGTTCAACATACACGTACATACAACATTTGAAATGTAATAGTGCAGCTTTGCGGAAGGCTCTCCACTAGAGGGAGCGCAAGAGCATATTTGGTGAATTTGTTCAACTCTTCTACGCTTACCAGAAGTTTAAAGTTAAGGGTGGGCCTACCCACAATTAACCCCACCACATGAAACCTGCCGATCTACAAACTATTCTGCTGGATGGACAGAGGTGTAGACATTGAAGAAGCTTGCCCCATTGTTGGAGTGCCGTGGTGGCGAGATGTTAACTACTTCGCCAGGTATACAGGAGGTTGTGGGTTGGATCCTGACCCTGATGCCTGTACATTTGGAGTTTGCATGTTCTACCCATGGTCGCATGGATTTTTCTCCGGGTCCTCCGATTTTCCCTTCATATTTAAAATCAACACGTGTTTATAATTTATGGCTGCTAAAAATTCCACAATACACTACTTTGTTAAGCTATCATTTGTGGCAAGTTTTGTTGCCAGAAAAAAGGGGAAAAAACCTATTATTATATTTTTCTACTGGCAAAGGAGGCCTCATGATGTAGATGCTTACCCCGAGCCCTCATTACTCTGATAGTGCATTGTCTTTGAGCTGTACGCCTTTTGGCGTCCTCTGGTCAAACACCGTATGAGACTAGGCTCTAAGGAAAGCTGTCTCTGGTGTGGTCCAATACATTTCAAGGACAATGCATAAATTATCAGTGAGTTTTTTTTGCATTCTGACCGCAGGTATTGTGGTTAATGTAAACATGATTCATTGTAAAAAGGTTTCAGTTTTGTTGCCAGATAAAGGGGAAAAAAACTATTATTTGAGCTATATAGCTCAGTGGGCCTTACCTGGTAAAATAAGAAAAAACACACTCTTTGGTTCTTTCGGTAAAGTCACGTAGAAATGTTGTGTGGTTATTCTTGACACCACTGGAGACTTGTAGATCCACACTGAGCCGGAGCTTCATGTAAGGGCTTGCGCCAGTTGTTTATTAACCACTCTTCACACGTCATTTACACTCTGAGTACTACACACTCACTGCTTACACTCCACACCCGACGCCTGCACCCTAATGGTGCGCGTCAGAACTCTGGCCTGCACGTGGAACTGTCTCCCATTATTCTACGCCCCGGCACGGCTTCCCTCGTCTGCCCCGGGCGGGGCACGCCGTCACCGCCCGGCGACGAGGTTGGGCTTCTAACCCTCTAGCCTTCCTTCGGCGGCAGCTGGGCTGTTCCCACTGCAGGCACACGTTCCCATCTCTACTCACACTCCACACCCCAGGGGAGGGGTACTGGGGGTTCCTAGAACTCACACAGACTACTCGAGCCTGGCGCTAATTTCCCTCTACCCTGGGTCCCAACTTCCCACCTTCCAGGCTCCTTGCGACGACCCGGAACACGTCACGGGTCCCACCCTAAATATCCCCGGGGACATGATGTCACCGTCCCACCCGCCGCATGACGTCACTCTCTGACGTCACTGCACCGGAGGGCGAGCGTGACGTAACGTCATTATTTACTACTCTACATCACCCTCCCTGTGAAGAAAAATCAGCCGTCTCGGCTGTCCACGTCCCCTCACATATAAACAACAACAATCCTAGACAACCCCAACAACAAACCACTCAGACAATCCCTATAACAACCCAATCCCAAACCCTACACCAAGCATCAAAAACGCCACACAGCAACACACCACAACACCAAGCACCCAACTAACATCCCAATGAATAGCAAACCAAACCCCTAAGCTAACCTCTTCCTGGCCACAATATAACAAAATAACACTAAATAACACTCACACAATCCAAAATGCAAAAAAACACTGAGGGAAAAACCGTCCGCGAGGAACACAAAACCGGAGAGTCAAACTGAAAAAGTCCCTCCAAGCAGTGTCTCCAACGTCGAAACCCTCTCTTCAATCACGGGCCCCTCTCGCTCTCACCACCAATGCCCTCCCTGCTCTTCTTACTTCAATGTGGGGAGGGAGGCCCCTAATCACAGGGCTGCAGCGGCGCGCCGCCAGGCCGGGGCAGCACACAAGGCGCAAAAGGCGGGAATGGCGGGAACGCCGCCGCGTTGAAAATGGCGGGAACCCCGCCGCGTTGAAAATGGCGGGAACGCTGGTGTGTTAAAAATGGTGGGAAAGTCGCCGCGTTGAAAATGGTGGGAATGCTGGCGCGTTGAAAATGGCGGGAACTGCACCGGAGGGCGAGCGTGACGTAACATCATTATTTACTACTCTACAGAAAGAAAGAAATACACATATATAATAGTCATTCTGTGACTGTGATTAACGCCCCCGATTGGTTGAAGTGCGTCACGTCACCGCGAGCCAGCAGCCAACCAGAGGTGCGCCCCTCCCAAACATGTACGCTCCAGGATTGTTGAAGTGCGTCACGTGACCGCGAGCTGGCCACTTCCTGTTGTGGTGCGCCCCGCACCTTGGAGGCCCGAGAAGCAGCAACATGACGGCCACAGCGCCGGTGACGCAGCTACGGAAAGCTGACGGTCGATCCACTCACACACGGCTCACTCATACACACAGTTCACTCATACTCACTCACACACAATCGCATCCACCTGAGAGGAGACGGATGAGTCAGAGTGAGGAAGCGATGTGATCCGTCCACGGCTCACTCATACACACAGTACACCACAATCGCTGCAGCTCAGAGGAGACGGGTGAGTCAGAGTGAGGCAGAGCCGTGCTCCGTCCACTGCTGCCCTGAGGGACCCCGTGCTCTCCACTGCTGGCTTGTGGAGAGCCGCGCTCTCTCCACTGCTGCCCTGAGAGCCATGCTCGCTCCGCTGTTGCCCTGAGGGAGAGCCGTGCTCCATCCACTGCTGCCCTGAGGAGAGCCGCGCTCTCTCCACTGCTGCCCTGAGGGAGCCACGCTCTTTCCATTGCTGCCCTGAGGGAGAGCCGTGCTCTGTCCATTACATTAGTACTCGAGGTTTTTTGATGCTTAAATCCACTGCTGGATGAAGGCCCACCGCACGTTGTGTGAGTGGATCTTAAGGATTTACTTGACCAGTCTGTTGGGGGCCGCCGCACTCTGTGGTTGTTGGGAGGTGCCGCAGGCTGTGGTTGTTCAGGGCCGCCGCAGGCTGTATTTGTTCGGGGACGCTGCAGGCTGTGGTTGTTTGGGGGCGCCATAGGCACCATAGGCGCCCCCAAACAACCTAGTTAAATAAATAATAGCATACGATGTTTCGATTGCAACACAAGCAATCATCATCAGGTACAAATGAAAGAGGAAACAAAGCTCGTAAATTTCGATGAGGCGATCCACATATACAAACACAGAGACAATTTCAACCGAGAAGATGGATTCTGGCTCAGCAATCATTGGAAGGACGTAATAAACCATTTCGGATCTTAACTGATTGTGTTCACGTTTACGGTGACTTTCAGACCACTCACTGGCATTGACTATATATCTTTTGTATTCTCCGCAGGGAATGGAGTCTTTGTTCTGTTGCAAGTCTACTACCACCACTCTCCCATTGACATATTTCATTGCTTCCTCTTAGTACCTTTCACGCGACGGTCAATAGTATAGTGTATAGCAGATTGTATAAAAGTGTAATGTTTAATATAATGTATAAGGTAATATATAGTATCGTAATTGTATAGTGAATATACAGCAGTGTGGTATACAGTAGGGTGGGCAGAATAATACATAGTGTAATATTACAATGTATAGTCTAAGATATAGGGTGGTGTATAGTAATGCAGTATATAATTTAATGTTGGATTTGTCTATGGCAGTATATAGTACGGGGTAGATCCGTGTGATGTAAGGAAAAAGTTTTAGCTGGAGGCATATTATATTTTTTGCGACATAGAATTATAATGTATGACTTACTGTTAGTAGCTTAGCTATTGGAGAGTATATTTAGTATATTGATGATATTGATGTAGTTTATATTTTAGTTTTTTATGTGGTGGTTTGGCTGCTACAGCTCCTTACTATTAAAATTCCTACCCTTTATTACTGCTAACCCTACCTTCTCCCTTTGTTGCTGCTAATCCTACATAATGCACGGGCATAATATGACTTTAAGACCGCCCCCCCCCCCCCTCCTACGCATTCCACAAGTCGTGACTAATCCATCTCTGCATTTTCCATAAATATACCAAATTCCTCTGTTGATATGCAAATTCCTTTGTCAAGGCGCTCTTCCCCCCTAACCCAGCTTAAATATACGCTGCCAAGCTTGGCGGTGTTCATTCAGACGCTGTCTTTGCGACAGACCTGTTCTTCACCTGAGGACGGCTGCTTGCATTGTGGCCGAAACGTCGTGAGAATTGTATTATTTTATTATGTTTTATTTTTATTATTTTATTATCTCCCTTCTACGTGACTTTACCAAAAGAACCAAGAAGAAAAAGCTAGTAAACTTAGAAATAAAATGCAATACAACACAGAGACTTGGCTAACATAACAGTCAACACCCTACCTGGTTGATACGTTCTTCCAAAGATTGCTAAATTTGAGAGAGAGACAAAACACAGACACGGAGACACATAGACACACAAGCAGAGAGAGACAACACAGAGACACACAGAGAAAGACACACACATAGGCACACAGAGAAACAACGCTTCTGTGTCGAGCCCTTAAATTAATAGAGAGGGGCGCAGAAAGAGAGAGGGGGCGGGGGTAGAGAAATTAGCGTGTCAATGCGAGATTTGGAGCTTTTGTGACTGCAGTAAACAATAGAGCAACAACAAGAGGACACGGAGAGAGAGAGAGAAAAGACACTTAATCAAACAAACTTAGTAAAATTTGGAAATGTAATGCAATGCAACACTAGAGTCGGTCAACACACAATTAACGCATAGCCTGGTTGATTACGTTCTTCCAAAAATTGCTAAATTATGGAGTAAGATGCACACATGGACCTACAGACACGCAAAGAAATGGCGTTACACTGACTAACATGGAGGCATGCACACACAGCGACTAACACACACGAACATGGACTGAGACACACACACATATGGACTGACACACACAAACACATCGACTTACAGACACACACACATATGGACTCACACACACATAGACATGCACTTGAGATACGCACACATGGACTTACACACACGTATCGACGTACACACATACAGTGACACACACACATACATAGAGTGACACAAACATTGCCGTACACACACATACACATGTGGACTGTCACACAGACATCCACTTGAGATATACACACATGGCGTTGCACGCACATATATGGACGTACACACATACAGCGACTCACACACACACCGACTCGCACACAGCAATACGTGGACTAAAACACACATTGACGTAAACGTGGACTAAGACACACACACATGAACTTACACATACATAGACTGACACACACATAGCCCTACACACACATACACATATGGACTGTGACACACAGATATCTACTTTAGATACACAGACATGGATTAACACACATTTGACCTCACACAAAGACGCATTGACTTACACACACATCGAGTGACACACACATGTATAGACTTACACACACATATGGAGTAACACACACACATATGGACTGACATACACATCGATGTACACGCACACAGATCGACTGACACACACACATGGACTAACACACACACATAAACACTTTGACGTTGTCTGTTCGAAAAAGACACCCACATGGAGTTAAAGACAAGCATGGCTCTACACGCACACACATATTGACTCAAAGACACAGACATGGACTCACACACACACATCGACGGGCACAGCAATCCCGATGATGGCACAGCTATCAGTATCGCAGTACTACGTATGAGTAAATAGCGTGACGTGAGCGATGGAAACAATAGAAATGCATTTAAGAAATAGGCAGAAATCACAGACTGGCAGTAGACCGTGGCAGCGTTTTAAAAGCGCAGCAAAAAAAGGGGAAATTGAGCAACCCAAAAATCTAAAAAGAGTTTTGTGTACACAAACATAATTATTGTAACAAGTCAACTTGTTTCATAATGGTAAACAATGAACCTGAGTTATCTTCACAAAAACATCATTATTGTAACATCTGTGAACTTGTTTCATAATGTTGAACAATGAAGCTGAGCTTTTATCTGCACACAAACATTATTATTGTAATGTTTGTCAACTAATGTGTTTAACAATAGTAAACAATGGACTTGAGTTGTTAGTGTAAAAAGCAAGGAAATTTGTACTTACCATAGGCGTGTTGAGACCTTGTGCCATGCGCAGCCCACGTCCTGGCCTACATTGGCGAGGCGGCAGAGTTGGCACGTTGCCAGGCAAGGGCTGGGCCGCTACCCCCCTCCCCAGCATCCCCCGCCCGTGCAAGAATAATGCTATGTAAGCAGTAAAATAGTATTATCTACAGAGTCTGTAGTATAAACTGGACGCATCGTGTTGGGGGGGGGGCGAAGAGGACATGACACTGTGAATAAATATCTGCAGCGTTATGTGTGTATGTGTTGGCTGTAAAACGCGTAAAAGAAAATGTCCCCTGTGAGCTGCAGCGAAGGCGCATCACTTGGCAGGGTCCGCCCCCACGCAATTGGCGTCACTTGGTACGGTCGATGTCGCGCAATAAGTAAATAATGAATAATAGAAACGGCACAAATGTGTTAATTAAACTACTTTAAAGTTTACGGATGGGAAAACGGAATAGCCTATTCCCACCACGGGGCTTAGGGCATGCCGGCTGGCAAATTATTTCGATCTTAAACCCCACCGTCCGAGAGCCAAATCCCCCGCAAGCGCGAGCGCACGGAGACTTTTATATTTAAGATCTTAGTGTGTTTATGTTATGTTAGGTCTTCAAATTCATATCTCAATGCAAGATACAGTTCTTATAATTAAGATGGTTATGCATAAACTTAGGAACGAAACACTCAAACACTCTTGTGTTAAGCAATTTTTATTCTAAACAAACATATGACACTCTAATATGCGAACTCTCATGCTCGGAATCATCCACGGTACCATCGGGGAGATTTCTCTCAGTGAGCAGCACATTTAACCATCAATGATTGCTGGTTTCACTGTGGCAACCGCACATCAATAATTCCACCGCGTAACGAGCATATCCGGCGATAGGTAGAGTCTTTAAAACAGGCATGCAACGATATTCATATGAAGGGCAATAAACAAATCATTATATCCCGAAGGCAAAAGTATACGTCAATAGATTAATTGGCAAGATTATGCAATTAACGAAAATGAATGACTAAAACACTTCTAACAATTGTATCCATCTCTCGACGGCAGCAACTGCTTTTCACGATCAGTTGATATTGAACGCACCACCTTGAAATGGCAACCCTTTTCGAAACACAAAGATAACTTTTTGGAACCTCCTTATTTGTCCGATATGCGTGTTGTGTGCGTGTGTATTGTTCCCTTGATAATTATTGTTTTAAGCAGTGGCAGGGCGCTGTGTCGGAGCTTGTGGGGTGGGGGAGGGGATACGAACGGCTTCGGAGAGGTTCCCTCTCGCTCGGGCGTGGCAGCAGCGCAGCAGGACCCCACCGACGTTCTCTCTCTGCTGCTAGCTGAGCGGCGTTGGCACGATGTTGTCCTTGAAGAGGCTCGGTCGCTTGGCGCTTGATGGCGCTTGGCGGCGCTTGGCGGCACTCGGCGCCGGTGGCTGGCACCTTTGTGCTCTATGGCCGTTGCAGCTGTTTGTCCACAGCTGGATGACGAGTTGGCACGACGCTCGCCGTCGTGGTGCACGATGATTCCGTCGTCGGAGCGCGCAGCTCCTCCGCTGCTGGATGTCTTGTCTGTTCTCAGCAGGTGCTGGTCGATGTGTGTGTGTATTAAACACACGGCGCATTCGATGGCGCTCACCTCTTTCTCACGGACGGCCGATCAGGCTCTTTCCACTGCTCCCTTCTCTCTCCTTGCTTTCGCCTTTGGCGTGCGCTGACAGCTTCACACGGGCACCCGCTGATGCCTCTCCTGCCCTCACTTCAGGGCTGCGCTGGCTCAGGTTCTTTCACGAGAGTGATAGCTGGAATTTCGCAAGCTTCACTCGCACTTAACCACACAGCCGGAGCAAGGCTGAAACCAGCCTCGACCCAGACTGAACTCAGACTTCTACTCTAACGACCCCTCCTCGTCCCATCTCTCCTCGAGACATGACCATTGTTGGTGTCGGTGCCTGCCGGCAAGCCTCCACCCCAACTCCCTTACGAGCTTCTCTCGCATCGCTGTGTCGCAAGCCGAGTCACAAGACTGAGCAAGAGTCGAACCAGACACAAACCCAGACTCTCTCAGACTGACTACATGATGTGCGTTTGTGCTTGAAACCCTAAAACGTGAAACCCCCTCAACCCCCTCCTTGCGCATCTCTTGCGAGAAAAAAATACAAACCGAAAAAACAGACACCCTCCCGACCCCTCCTCGCGACCGCCCTGACCCCCACTCCCTCTGAGTGGGTCATCCCGAGGCCGGACCCCTCCATACAGATTTATGGCCGGCCTGTTTTTGTGCCGAACTGCTGGAAGACAAAGGTGGCCGGGAGGTCCTGAGGTTTGCTGTTTAATGGCATTCCACGACCTCCAGACGCTTGGTGCTGTGAAGAGTAGCGGGTTGTTTTCATTATTTAATTAAACAACAAAAATATTATTGGCAGAATTATTTTTAATATTAATTTTTGGAAAGAGGGGATAAATACAACAATGCACTGTCCTTGAAATTGATTGGTACACACCCGAGACAGCTTTCTTTAGAGCCTCGTCTCACATGGTGTTGGACCAGATAACACAAAAAGGCGCACACCTCAAAGACAATGCACCATCAGAGTATGAGAGCTCGGGGTAAGCATTTACACCATTGGAACCTCATTTGCCAGTAGCAAATATGATAATTGGTTTTTTCCCTTTTATCTGGCAACAAAACTGACAACACGACTGTGCTGAGGGTTAGGCACCGTGGACATGCAACCCGGATCGTCGGACACATCACGCACTCGGCCCCGTGATGTGTAGTTGAAGTGGAAGAGCGCGGCGCGACAAAGGATTGGAGGCACGACGGGTGGACATACCAATACAACCTGTGCCACTGTACTTTAACACACTGGGGGCGAACGACCTGGATGACATCGACAGGGCCCCGCCATGGCCTGAGCAACTTCGGCGACATTGCCAATGGCACCTGGAGGCAATGGAGCCAGGCCCTGTCCCCTATTTCCCACGCATATCCGGATGCAAAAAGGCCCCGCCACCGCTCGTTTTACCAGTTGCCGTGAGCCAGAATTTACCCTCGTGGCCTCCCGTGCTTCGGTCAACTTCTGAAGATTAAACCGCATGTGGTCAGTTATTTTACACTTTGAGGCAGCCGATTTAATGTCCAGTTGCACCTCCACGGGGAGGGGTTAATGTCCCTGCCGTACATCAAGTAAAACGGTGAGCGTTCTATGCAGGCGCTCAACCATACCGTCCATCTGTGGGTGATATGGAGAGGTACGAAATTTCTGCGTGCCCAGCATGTTGCACATGTCCCGCAGAAAAGTGGATGAAAATGTTTTTCCCTGGTTGGTCAGCAGCCGTCCGGGAGCACCATTGTCCAGAACAAAGCCCTAGACAAAGGCCTCGATGATGGTTGCCGCCGACTGGCTGGGGAGCGACCAGGCCATAGGCCAGCGTGTGAAATACTCCACCCCTACCAGCAGGTACGTGTTACCTCGGGAGTGGCAGGAAAGGGACCTAGGATGTCCAAGGCGACAAGCTCATTAATGCGGGACACTTGAATGGACTGCACGGATGGGCAAGACGGCCGAGCTGGTGGCTTTCGCCATGCGTATTGGGTGCACCCTGCAGCAAGTCAGCCACATCCCTTGCAATGCCCGGCCAGAAGAAGTCGAGCTGGAGCATAGCAAAGTTTTGTGCACCCCTAAGTGTAAGAGGAGCTCGTGGGCAGCCCAACAGCCTTGCCCCGCAGGGCAGTGGGCACAACAATTTTGTATTGGCGCAAGCTGCCATCCCACGTCATTAAGAGGCCGTTGCGCAGGATGAAAGACGCGAAGCCCTCACGACTCCCCTCGGATTGTCCGGCGCGATGATGTAACTTAATGAGGGAAATATCCTCCATTTGGAGGCGGCCCCAATCATCGAGGTTCAGGCCAAGCATCGCATCCCATGCGACCATCCCGTCAGGTTCCCCTGAGGGACTCACCCCAGAGGGAACCACCTCGGCCGCTGCAGCGAGGGGCGGTGTTGAGCTATCAAGTGGCTGCCTGCAGCACCCCGAGCCAAGGAAACATGCACACTTTTCGCCAGTTGGCAGACGCAACAAGGCGTCGGCATTAGAGTGTTGTGTGCCCTTATGGTAAGTAACCATAAATGCATAGTCCTGGAAGACCTCCAACCAGCGAGAGAGTTGACCGGATAGCTGGTCAACTCGTAACGCGTATTGTAGTGCCGCGTGGTCGGAGCGCATGGTGAAATGCCTGCCGTACAAATATGGCCGGTACTGTTGGACAAAAAATACAATGGCCAACAGCTCACGGCGAGTAATGCAATAGCGTTGCTCCACCAGAGACAACACACAGCTGCCATATGCATCATGTGTTCGACCCCATTGATGACCTGTGACACCACCCCGCCAATGTCAGTGTTGCTGGCATCCGTGTCGAGAATGAATGGCACGGAAAAGTTGGGGTAACATAGGGGAAGGGCATTCACCAAGGCGTCGCGCAGCGAGTTAAATGTGGCCTCCTCCTCCTCTCTCCAATGGAACTTCATCATTTTGGCTGTCAGCGCATGGAGGGGCTTGGCAATGGACGCAAAACCCACCACGTAGCGTCGATAGTAAGACGCAAAGCCAATAAAACTCCGTACTTCACCAACTGATGTGGGGATTGGCCACGTGCGAACACAATTTGTTTTCTCCAGATCAGTGGTAATGCCCAACTGGCTGAAAATGTGTCCAAGGTAACGCAACATAAGAGGTGGCATTTTTGTGGTTTAAATTTAAGATTTGCTGCTTGCATTTTAACAAAAACGGCCCTCAAGCGTTCCAGGTGTTCCTCGAAGTGCGGCTGAAGACAATAACGTCATCTAAATTAATCAGGCATGAGACCCATTGGAGCCCAGCAATAACCAGTTCCATCAACCGCTGGAATGTTTCTGGGGCCGAGTGGAGATCCATGGGCAGCCGGTTAAATAAAAAAATGCTCTGCGGCTTTCGGAAAGCGGTCTTAGGGTTTGATGCCTCGTCGAGGGCCAATTGCCAAAAACCGGACAAAAGATCCAGTGTTGAAAAGTAACGTGCCCCCCTAAGGCATCCAGCGACTCGTCCATACGAGGAAGTGGATATGGGTCAGCCACCGAAATTTTATTGAGCCTTTCGGAAATCGACACGAAACTTTAAGCTGCCATCCCCCGAACCGCAGTGTTTGAAGGACCCAGCAGGACACCCCATGCCATCGCCCCTGAATCAAGAGGTTTCCGTAGCCGAAAGGGAACCAACATCTGCACATCTGGCGAAATGCGCACCGTTTGGGATGCCAATGCCTGGACGGTAGTGCTGGCTGTGCGCAACCGAGTCGGTGAAGGCAGGAATGCCATATGTCGACCAGAGGGTTCGATACAGCCCTGGCCAATAAGAATTTTGATAGGCATTTTGCCAAGGAAATCTTTTCCCAGTAAGCATGAGGGATGTGTAAACTAGAATGGGGCCCGCCAATTTCACATCACCGATATAAATCTGGGCATTAATCTGGCCAATTATGCCCAGCGACCCTCCGTTAGAAGCAAAACATGGGACATCAATTGGATATAGGGTACGACATTTCTTATGTAAAATATTGTAAATAAGGTCAGAAATGATGGTGGCAGAAGCCCCTGTGTCGATCAGCATTCGAAAAGCGACCCCCTCGATGGATCCAATAATGACAGAGGACCCTGCGGCCGCGGCAACAACTCTATGGGCCAACTCTGACCACTGACCTGGTCGAAGCGCCCAGTCGGCTTTAGGACATTCTGACCCCCCTACACCCAACGCACTATGAACACATGACGCGACGTAATGAGGGGTATGGGTGAGAGCGGGGGGCAAGCGTGTGTGGTGCCGCGACTCGCCTGAGGCCACCGCAGAGCCGAGGGTGACCGAGGAGCTAAAGACCGTGGTCTAGAGATGCGACGTCGAGGTGCCCGGCAGCCCGACGATACGTGCCCCCGTAGACCGCAGTTATAGCAGGTGATGAGGGCTGCATCCGGCCGCAGAGATGCTCATCCCCACTGTCGGAAGTCCTGTTGACGCGAGCGATCATCGGCTCTCTAACCCCCGGCTTGAGTCGATGCAAAGGTTGGGTTGAGGCTCCTCCGATGAACTGCAGGAATCGGCCAACACAGTACAGGTGTAATAAACGACTCGGACGTTTCTCTCTGACTCCGTGTCCTTTATTGGGTTCTTGTCTTTTCCCTCACGGCACTCTCTTAGAGACACTCTACTTGTAGCCCCCGGCTGCTATCGCTATTGTAGCCTCCTTCCTCTCCTTGCAGACTCGCTGCTAACTCCGTGTGCAGACCCCGCTGCCAACTCCGTATGCAGACTCGCTGCTAACTCGTATGCAGACTCCCGCTGCCAACTCCGTATGCAGACCCGCTGCCAACTGCAGCCTCCTCGCTGCTTCGGGTCGGTCACCGCTGGCCGACGGTGCCGATCCTCGCTCCCCGTGTCCGTGGCGATCTCGCCACTCTCCGCTCTCGCCCTACGTGGCCTCACTCGTTCCTGGTCTCCCGTCACTCCCCCTCCTCTTCCGGTTTCTCTCCCTCTATAGACCTGACCCTCTCCCCCACGTGACCTAACTCCTCCCCTATGACGTCACTTCCGGAAGGTCGTTTACGCCCGCATTACATCACCCTCCCCGTAGAGAAAATCCAGCCGACCTCGGCTGAACTACAACTTAACAAGCAATGGCGGGTGTAAAGGACCAAAACGTTAAAATACATGAAGCATGCAACAACAATATAACAAGAACACAACACAAGTTAACGAAATGTGAGGGATTTCGAGCGAGTACGGGTAGCCGGGCCGTCCCGGACGGTCGGCAGCCCACCCGCCGAGCGGGAACGTGGCAGGGTTTTAAGGGCGACAGGAGCAAGTTCGTCCATCGCCATTGGAGGCCTGCCACTGTCCCGGTCCCGTTCAGAGACGTCCCGTAATCGCGTCCGTGGAGGGGTAGGAAGGGTTGCAGGTCCCGTAGATTCCGCGGCCCTGGTCGGCATCCCGCGAGCGGAACGTCCTCCCTCCTGCGGCGTCACGGCCGGCTTGTCTGTAAGGGGTACGACAGGCGCTCTTGCAAGGTCAGCAGGCACAGGCAAGGGCGAGTCGGCAGCAACAGACCCCGGCAAGACAACCTCAGGAGATGACGCATCAGGTCGCGGGGCAACGTACGGCTTCAACGGGATGTATGCACGAACCAGCGCCGCGAACCAACCCGAACACGTGCCGACTGTGGGTTGGGAACCTCAATGAGGCGGACCGGTCCTTGCCATGGTTTGTGTAATTTAGGAGAGGTACCTGGCCGCACCTGTGGGCAATGAAGCCAGGCCAGGTCCCCGTTTTCCAGGGGCACTCCCCTTTGAACGTCGAGCACACCGCTCGTTCCGGGCCTGGGCTTTGGCCGTAGCCATGCGGGCTCCTTCTCTCGCCTCAGTGACACGGCGAACGTTGTCCTGAATATAATCAGGAAGAGGTTTAGCAGGTCCCCTCGCTCCGGTTCCCAACTGCTCATTAATCGGCGGCACGTTTTCACGGCCGTACATGAGAAAGAACGGCGAGTATCCAGTAGCCGCGTGCGGCGTCATGCGATACGCCGAAAGCACCCCAGGGATATGCAAATCCCAATCTGATTGTTTTTCACTGACTGTATGGCACAGCATGGCGGACAGGGTCCGATTTAACCGTTCCACCATACCATCTGTTTGTGGGTGGTAGGGGATGTCCGTATCTTTTTAGTTCCAAGAGCCGCACACACCTCCCCCAACAATTTAGACGAAAAATTCCGGCCTTGGTCTGTAAGGAGCCGCTCCAGCGCCCCCTTGTCCATAACATACCCAAATAGAAAGGCGTCTGTGATAGACGCCGCTGACTGGTCAGGCAAAGGCCAGGCCATCGGCCAGCGGGAGAGGTACTCCACCCCACCAGCAAATACTTATTTCCCCTAGCGGATGGCGGAAAGGGTCCCAAAATATCTAACGCCACCAATTCATTAACTCGAGATACCTGAATAGATTGTATCGGCGGCACATATGGATGTTTAGGTGGCTTTCGGCGGGCACAATCGGGACACGCGCGAACGTGACCGACGACATCTGTCGTCATGCCGTGCCAATAGTAATCTCGCTGCAGCGTCAATAGGGTCTTCTGCACCCCCAGATGTAAAAGTGTGTCACAATGCAGAGTCCTAATCAATTCGTACCGCAATGATGCCGGTACAACAAGATGCCAGCGTTCCTGTATCCCTTCCCTCCACATCAGCAACCCATCTCGGAGAGCGGTTTCCGGTACACCACCCGCACCGAGTCCCCAACTCGACTTCTCCGGCGCTTTCGTAACGTTACCAAGGAATCATCCAACATTTGCTCCCGAATCCACACAGACCTCGGGAGACGCAAAATCCCATCAGCCGGTCCCCATCAACCGGTCCCGGCTTAAGCGGAGCTTCAGGCACATCAACCGCCAGCGCGACAGGCTGAGGGGGAGCTGGATGGTCCACACCTATGCGTCCCCGACGCACACGCGCAAGGGGATTGTTGCGGCAACCTGGAAAGTGCGTCCGCATTAGCGTGACGCACGCCCTTCCGATGGTGAATTTGGAAGGAAAATTCTTGTAGCGTGTCCAGCCACCTCGCCAATTGTCCGGATGGCTGGTCCATCTTAAGAGCATACTGCAAGGCCGCATGGTCCGTGCGGACAATAAACGACCGACCGTACAGATACGGACGAAATTGGCGGAGAAAAAAAACAATGGCCAAAAGTTCCCTGCGAGTGACGCAGTAGCGGGTTTCCGCGGGAGACAAAACCCGACTACCATACGCCACCACGCGTTCAACTCCACCTTTTGACTGAGACAACACCGCCCCAATACCAGTGTCACTCGCATCCGTATCCAGAATGAAGGGATGTTCAAAATCCGGATAATCCAACGTCGGTGCAGTAGCCAATAGATCGCGCAGGCTCCGAAACGCCGCCTCCTCCGGCGGTCCCCAAGCAAATTTGTGTCCCTTCCCCGTAAGGAGGTGCAAAGGCCTCGCGATAGTAGCAAAATTCGGAACAAACCTCCGATAAA